>NW_019091409.1:875843-889328 GCF_001949145.1 Acanthaster planci
CTGTTGATAGTCATTGCTCTCACAACTGCTGCTCACTGCATTTGTAAAAGTTGTGTGAAATTCTCTTGAAACCATTCAAAGCAGCTAACATAACGACATTTTTCAAAGCCATATCTGACTCATTAACACTCTTCCTCCTACCAGGAAAGCATCTTGGTGCAGCCGTGTCTGTCCTAGACACCCCCCACAATGGCCCAGTGATGGGAGTTATACGAATGGTCCAATTGGCCGACAATCAGTGTGTCATCGAGGGGACAGTTGATGGTCTCACACCTGGGGCGCACGGACTGAATATCCATGAATTTGGTGACATCTCGGATGGTTGCAACAGGTAATGTTCAGATTTCATGGCCCAGTCCAACAGCGTTTCTGAGCTGGGATCCTTCACTAAACACTGCATTAAATATTACATTTCCACTTGCCATAAAATTTAAGGAAATGATGTTGAACGTTTTACATGTTGAAGAGCATTTGGGAATGTGGTGGAAAGTTGGAAGTATTTAAGTCCCAGTTTGCCTTAACCTTACCCCCTGCCTGCTTTGGCTAGAAACCCTGCCAGACGCATCAAACTGCATCATTTGTCCAAGTGGCTTGCATGCCCAATATATCGACAAGATCCAACAGGTCAACTCTTTCCAAGGCCAAACAGCCTAGGGGTCTGTAGTTGCCAGTTACCACAACATCCACTAGTGGCATTTTCAATGAGACTAGTCCCTGTTGTTTCTACAAGACCAATTTGTCCGGCTGCTGTTGGTTTGCCAAATGCATCAAAATGCATCAGGCTTTTCCACCTGTGCTGCATCTGGCAGGGTTAGGGTTAAAGGTCATTTAGTCATTTGTGCATTGTGTTTGCTTGAGGAACAGAATGTTGCAAATCTTAAGAAGAATGTTTTACACCCAACATTGTGAAGTTTTGAGCTCAGTGAATGCTGTACAGTTATAATCCCATGAAAAGCAATATTCTAGTTTCTTAATTTCAAATCAATAGTTGCCAATCATGTTTCTAATTGCACCAAGTTCAGTATCTGGAACAATTTCATTCAGGTGACTGCAGCTAAATGATGTTAAGCACTGAACGGATGAATTACAGCAACCGTGCATGCGCTTTGGCCAAAAAAAAACTAGGCCCTATTGGCTATATCCAAAAATCCACCTTTAGACACATCATTAAAAGTGACTTTCTTCCACTGCCTTCTTCAAAATGACGCTTGCCTGAAAGAATTATTTCACAGGGGGCCTGTATGCTTGTCAACAATAATTTTGGCAGTTACTTTATGGACAGCTGCTAAAGTGGGCCATTTCCAATCTTCATCTTATTTTACAAAAGTAACTAGTTATCATTTGTTTACTTTCTGTATCAGTTGTGGCATGCACTTTAATCCCACCAACTCAAGACACGGAGGACCAGAGGATAATGAAAGGGTAAGATTAAGTGGGCGTGGCTACAAAAACAATAAACGCTTCAAGAAGTGAATCATAACCTTCTTGCTTCAGCAAATTGTTTGTGTGAGAAAGGATAAGAATGTATAACTTCAGTGTCCGTCCCACTTGGTTATCCGGTTGGAAAGTCCTGTCAAATGTAATTTAATTTTGATAAAATACCTGACCTGAATCTGAATATGTTTTTGATGTATAAAAAAACAGAAACTTGCTTCTTTTTTCTCTCTGCAGCACAACGGAGACTTGGGGAATGTGATTGCTGATGATGATGGGCGTGCTAGATTCCGTATGAAGAATGACAGAATTAAGGTCAGAGCTGGCAAGTTGGGTTTGCCAACCATCTCTTTCAGACTGAACATGCAGATAGCTCGCTATCAGCTCTCCCCTTGAAGAACGTTGATGTAATAAAGGCAGGATCTACATGCAAGTCACTGCCAGACCTGGGAGGAAATGAACTAGTCATGTTCATTGTGTCATCAGCTTCCAGTGCTGCAGCCCTGTTGCACTCTGTAACCACTCAATTCGTTTTAAACATTTCTGGTCTGAGTAACACATGGACTGCCAACCTGACATATCTTGATGTACATTCCCCACAGCAACAATAATGGCAGGCACCCCCTGGATGCAAATTTCTGTAGTCCTGGACCGAGTATGATTAGAACTAATAACTACTTTCAGTTGCTTCATCGTGACATTTTCTTCGTCTTGGGGCCTTTTCAAATAGGTATACTTATTAGACTCCTCAGATAATCGTTAATTGTTAAACGTATTAAGGTGTGGGATGTGATTGGACGCTGCATGGTCATCCACAGCGGTAAAGACGATCTGGGCGGAGGTGGAAACCCCAACTCCAAAACTGACGGCAACAGCGGCCCGGGGTAGGTTGCAGCAAGAGTGAAAGCCTTGACTGGCATCTTTCCTCAGTACTCTCCCTCAGCCCTTTTGCTACACTGGCTGCATGCCAACAGTGTGCTGTGCAGATGTGACTGATCACTGATGTGCAAGGCTCTATTTGTGCCCCCCCCCAAAAAAAAAACCTGCCAGAGGGCGTATGTCCCCAACTTAGCTTTTGACCGTGACTGCTGGGCTGCGGTATGCTCAGAATGCAAAGCCCTGTCCAGCAGCAGGCCCACATTGAAACCGCAGGTGCATAATGAATAGAGTGCACATGTACGTGGGGTATGCACTAATCCTCACACAAAGCCGCGGCTTTCGACGGTTCCCGGGATGAAGGGGTTAAAGATATATTTCCATTTAGAAAATGTTTGTAAGAATTTCCCTTGTGTATTGGTGTATGCATACCATCATGCACATTCACCATTCTTAAACCAGAGGACAGTGTGGTCCATGCTCAGGTGAAAGTCTATAGTTGAAAATCATGTACAAAATAAGATGGGGGGGATTCTGCAACATTGAAGCATATACGCACAGCCGAGTATCCACAGACTTTCTGCACTTTCTGTGGTGCGTAGGCGTGGGCTTGAGTTACTCTGCAGACTTAACGTGTTGTGTAAGTTCTTTGAAATGTTAATATCAAAGTATCATTAAGTCCAGTCACTCGTAATATTTTCTTTCCTGCAGACTTGCCTGTGGGATCATCGCAAGATCGGCCGGACTGTTTGAAAACACCAAGAAACTATGCCAGTGTGACGGAGTGTCCGTGTGGGACGAAAGAGATGTTCCATTGGCTGGCCCGAGTCGACAACAGCACGGCCAGAAGCAGAGCCAGTTGTAGCGCTGTGCAGTGATTGGTGTGCGCACAAATCCCACATAAATAAATATTCATATCCCAGCAAATATTCAACAGTGAGAACATTCAAGAGCAATTCGATATTTGAACAGATTGGCTGAAATTACAAAGTATTCTTCCAAGGAGTATGGATGCAGTAGGAACCAATGAACAATCATGCGAGTCACACGTTGGGGAAATCACTCAAAGTTGTTAGTAAAATGTATCTTTTCACTGACATCCACCACTAATGGCATTTACCTTCATAATCTCACAGCTTAATGTATGAAACAACACATGTACACAACTTGATTTACGCAAGTTATATAATAAAACGTATGTGTGAAACATTTTTCTGTTCAGTTTAACTTTGCTTAATATACAGCAGCAGAAAAAAACACCAGAAATCAAGTCGGTGCTTAGAGTATGGCCATTTCACAGACCTCAGATTGAGTGTGGGCTAGGTCTGGACCCTTCCAAACTGCACGCACTATGAAAACCTAAACCTTTGACAGGAGAGAAGGAACCCTGCTAGTAGTGTAAAAGTTCAGACCTAACAAATAAATTCCATTTGATCTAGACCTTGGCAGAAACCAATTCTAGGGAAAAATGACTGAAGGACTGAACCAGCTGATTGAAAATTCTGTTTGACATCACTGTGTTCACACTTCAGACAATTAAAGAAACCAGGAAATAGAAATATTTTTATAAATTTTACTAAAAACCCTTGAAATTGCATCTTTGGGTTTCAATCAACCTGATTTTCATTTTTTTTTGCAATTTTAACCCATATTTTGATGCTTTATTGGTTTTATGCTAATGTTATTTGCATATTCACGAGCAGAACTATGATGTCATCCAAGGCACTGAATCTCGATGTTGCACCAATTTGTGCACAGAAAATTTCTAGCTATTTTTAACCACTGCTATGGCAGATTTCATTTTCTTTGGCAGTTTATTGCTGTGTAAGTATATGGCAATAATCCAGCAAAAATCACTTCCACATAAATGTTCCCAGATAGCAAATTTGGGGTTCACAATTTGAACATGCAACGTGAACCATGTCTTCCTGGATTTACATCAAAGCAAAAGCGCCCTCACTTGTCCAGAAATGCTTGGTCAATTTTTAATGTTTGAAAAAGTGCACCGATCAGTTCATGTAACTCAAAAAAGATGTCCAACAGTCTTCATACATGGAAGAAGAGTACAGAAATACACAAAAAGTGATTCTAAGATAAATTCATTTCCTGGTTCCTTTAAGCTCCTTTTTGTATATGTTATGTATTATTGATTTGATTAATACTTTTAAAAGAAAATTATGATTGAAAGAAAAAAATTATTTTGAAACAAAAAGAGTGGATTTCAACACCATGATGCCTGTGCTTGCTAAATTGACTTGAAATCTGCATGATGTATAGATAATATCTGGATTTTGCCACAGATACAAAATTCTGTGAGGACAAAACTTGGGAATAAATCTACGAGCAGAAATTTCTCTTCCCGTTACATTGTTCTATTCTCTCTCAGTATGTGGGGCTTACTCCCTCTACAAATTCCTAGAAGCAAGCAATGAATGCAATGTGAAAAGAAACTAGCTTCTATGTAAGGACATGCGTTCAGAATTTGTACCATAAGGCACATCTATAAGGTGTAAATAATCTTGGAAATAAATTGGAATACTTTTAAGTGAGAATGACACCTTTTGTTCATTCACTGTCGTTGCAATTGTTTGAAATGATCTTATTTCATTGTAATATACAGAAATTGGGAAACTAAGACTCATCAAGTTTCGTAGAGATCAGAACCAGAATATTCCTAGTATGGTGCCATAAATTTGGATTGAAGTTTTTATACATAATCCTCCACTTATAATGGTGTTAGCAATGATTTCGCTTTTTTAGTCTTAACAGTTGAAAAGTCAACACAGCATTCCAAGACTTGGCTTTACGTTATGGATTCAAGACTGTACAGGCCAGCAACCATCAATTCACACAGACCTTTCTGTTCCGGCTTTTTTTAGGGACAGAGAACATATCACTGAGGTTGCTGTACAGTGCTAGATTGTAACAAAGTCAAGGAGGTTCATATATGCTGGGGTAGCACTGGGTAAATCGTCAGTTCATAACCAAATAACCTGCAGTAATCTGGCTTATCATACTCTATGCAGAATCTTATCCCAGCATGATGAAATGGTTTGTTGAAGCAACCCCCTCGTCATGAGCTTTTTGGCCGAGCTCTGAGGTTGTAGCCATGTTTCTTGGCATCCCCCTTTCGACAGCCTCGCAGGAGAAGTTCAATTGTCCTTTGCAGCACAGACGGCAGCGCGTTGAGCTCTTTCTCTAGCATGGCAATATTTGTAACAATAGCCTCTGAGCACAGCCTGTATATCAAAGAACAGTTGTGTTTAAAACAGCAGTTGTGGATTAGAACACTAAACCTCCTCCCTCGGAAGCTGAAGAGCGGGGATCTCGGGCTTTCAAATATAGGGTCAATTTTTTTTTTAGGACAAAAGTAGAATTTTGGAGAACAAAGCAAGGATAAACGTAGGACTTCTTTAGGCTGTCAGGAAGTTTTTGTTGCTGTCCTTTCGGTAGCATAGTAACCTTACTTGGCATATTCTGTGTGCAAAACACTTCAGCTCTATTTTCCAAGCTCCTGAAAGAGCTTCACTACCAGAGATCTGCAATGACCACCAACTCGTGCACCCAAGACATTCCCTGAGTGATTTTCATTTGAACTGTTCCAGGAGATTACATATGTGGGAGTTGTGGGACAAGTTGGAGTCTCAAGACATGAGAAGGAAAACCAAGAGCAAGATAAGAACTAGGGATAAAGCCAGAAATGTGGGAATATTTGCAAGCTTGAGATTTGGACAGTGAAAGTGTGCACAGAGAGACTATCATTGTTTCCTCAATATGAAAATCTGATCAGCTTGGCAGAATTTCACTGAACTGGGGATCAACACCGGCCCCGATGCTCAATAAAAATACCCCCCCCCCCGACGGACCTTTTCAGGTTCTTGGGGCTGAAGAAGAATTTGAAGATCTTGCTGGAGTGGACACTTCTCTCGTAGGGATCCAGGAGGTCATTGCTACATCCTCCAAAGACCACCACTTCCCCTGCATCAACGCCACTCACCGCAGTGTGCCATATTCTTGAACAGGGAATAAAAAAATGACAAAGCCAGCTTACTGATTGAAGTATTATGGGGGAAAACTCTATCAGAAAAATCGTGTAGGTATGTACAAACAAAACAGTGTTCTTTGGGGTCTTATCTCTTGCCAGGTTATGAAATTGTCAGACTTTTTAGAAAGTGTTGGGTTTTTCAAGATGTGGTTCCTGAACTTCAAGATTTTGGTCTCAACCTTAAGAATCAGGGTCTCAGGTATAAGGAGTCCATTCAACGAGGGCAACGACTTGGGCTCCGTGTTCTTTATCATGGACTCAAAGGTTATACTCCAGACCTCATGTGGTACCTTTCCATTTATGAAAATACGTCTTAACTGCCCAGTGAATCCTACGTGCAGGATGCAAAGGTGCGTGACCTCACCTGAGATCTAACAGCAATGAAATGGCTTTTATGATAACAATGTCACGTTTACACTTCCCACTGTGAAAGTGTACAGAACTTACCTTGTATCTGAGGGTAAACTATCCTGTTGGTGCCATGTTTTATTTTCCACGTCCAAGACCCACACATCATCTGCGATGGAAGAGAAACATGCCAGTCTCTCGGAAAATTGGTTTTAAAATTTTAACTGACCTTTGCCCCTACACCACTACCTAGACCTGCCCAGTCAGTTCCATATGGTAAAGCCCCTACCTGAAGTTGGACAATGTCGGCTGTTTTAATAAGGAAATAATCCATGTTCTCTAATCTGTGAGAGGTCTACAGGAAACCTTACATACTTCATATCTCCCCAGCACATTGTGCACACTTCAAAGTGAGAGAAATGCAACTGTATTAAACTTAATCATGGACTTAACATTATGTTGTATTGAACAGATCTGAGCCCACTTTTTTTTTTCCATTTCATTTTTGACTTTTATTCAGCAAAAAAATTAGCAAATTTAATCAGCAAATTGGTGACAGTGTGTGTTACGTCTTGAGTTGGCAAGACTTTAACATGTTAATCACCTCTGAAACATCCCAGAGTCAGAGTGACTAACTTTTACACTCTACTTCGAAAGCAAGTGACTTACTCAGTGGCACGCCTTCCGTACTGTAGCCACCATAGACTAACAGGTGTCTATCGCTTACGGGGGCCATGCAATGCCAAGAACGTCCCATCGGAATATCACCACTCACTGGGTTTAAGCTGCATGGGGGGAAAGGATTGTTGTAATTCTCGAGCATTTCTGCCGATGTTTGTACTTTACATTGTGACAGGTTGAAAATGTCTTTATTGCTCATCGAATGCTACCATGTGCACGCCATCTCCAAAAATGAACTTGCCTTTCAACCCACTGCAAGGTGTCCAGGTTCAAGACGTGGAGGTCATTCATCCGACTGCCCTCAAAACGACCCCCAAACAAGTACCCTTTATTGCCGATAACAGCAGCAGCATGAGCAGCTCTTGGACATGGTTGATAACCCTGCGAGTGAGGTAAGTGAATACGAAAAAAAGAAGTCTACAAGGAGGTCTCAGAAGCACGATGGAAAATCTGCCCAGAGTTTCAAACACAAGACTATGCTTCACCCAGCTAGGAGCATTCCTTTCTCACAAAGATGATCACAATCTGTGCACATTCAGTTGAAAACTGATTGCCCACACTCAATGCCACGCACACACTGGAACCAGTCTGTGCAAACAATATGGCCTTCCTTGGTTACCAGGTTGGAATCCATATACATGCACGCACTACGACATTCAGTGCTAGGATTAGATGGCGTATATCTGCACTCCACAGAATCAACACTGAAAAGGATATTGCCTGTTACATTGTTACTTATACCTTTATTTGTACATGAGTCCAAGAGTTTTCTGTGATGTTGTACACGACTAAATGGTTGTTCCATCCCCTGGTCTGATTAAAGGAAAGAGAACAAAATTAACTGATTTGCCTGTGTATGCATTATACTAAAAGAATACATGTTTAAGACCAGCTCAGGAGAATGGAAACGACTAATGTCCGAGCTAGGAACTTTGCAAAATCCAAACACATGACGTAAACCTGTGGAAAAATTCTGAGCTAGATCAAAATTAGGGCCTCAAAAACTTAGGACATCATGGCCATGTAAAGCAATGGAAGCAGAAGTCTGGAGCCATTGAAATGAGAGATAGCCGGGAGAGGATTTTGACATTTTTAGGACAGTTGACAGATAAAAATCTCATGAAAAACATCAATTTCGAAAAGATGAATTGTAGTTTTTTGTTTCCGCACTCTTGCTTGATGATACAAAGAGGCTTATCAGAGGCCAAATATTGTCGCTGGCTTCAATTACTGTGAAACTGGCAGGAGAAAGTCAAAACTTTAAACAAATTGATGCAGACCAATCTGACGACCAGAATAAGAAGCCATCACAGATACCAAATTTACATGCTGATATTATACATACATTAAATGCCTCATCAACTAATTGGGTGTTGTGACTTGCCAATATGCCTGCAATAGGTACTGAAGTAATTGTTCTAGTGATGGTGCCTCTCTGGATTTAGTTGATAGGGCATGACTACTTTGAAAGTGACCGACCTATGGTATGGATGTTACACTTTTGTGTAGTGCATGATGTCAATTATCAGTACTTACTGGTGACCAGACGTTTAGAGATGAGAGATCAATTCGCCACTGACCTACTCCATCCATAGTTACATCTTCATTGTCTGGGGGTGGCCCGAACCCTCCAAAGAAGACAAGCCTGGGAAGACAGGTCAAGTTTGGTCGGATTTTTAAGTTTGGTGAAGTGATTGCAGGGTTTGCAGCATTTCAGGAGAACAGAATTCCCTGACTTTTCCTCAAGGCTTGGGTTCTTCTGGGCTGCAATGTATGGTGCTTACGGCATTTAGCATGGAACTTAACTAGATAATCATGATATGTTAAAATAAGCTGCACTTCATTGAACGGACGATTGATACTGATGAGATTTTGTCTTTTGGGGTTCTATCAGTAAATGAGCTAGGATTGGGAAAGAGGAGAAAAGTTTATTTCTTGACAACTTATTTTGAGTTAACACTAAGAGACGGGAGGATCCGCCCCTCCCTCAGCATTTTTTCCAATACTGCTGCAGTGCATTTTTTCCAGGAGTTGAGCCTTGAGGAGTTTTTAGAGCAACTCTTTGCGGTCATTTTGACATCCTATTTACAAAAATCTAACATACATGTACCATTCTCGTGCAGCATGCATTGCCCCGAGACGGGTCACCCCAAAAAGGTTTACTTTTTCCACTGCGGTGCTCAATGCACGTGTAGTGGCACACATAAAGCGATGAACTTCAAATGACCGTAACAACAATACCATATGTCCAATTGAGTTCAAACATCAAACATTTGTAATGAAAAGGAGAGTCTATACATGCGTGTCAATTTTTAACAAAATCAAGCGTGGCACAGCCGAGTTCTTGGGGGCAGAATTTCCTCCCCCCTCCCCCGGCTGAATTGGGCCAAAGTAACCCGGCTCTTTTAGGGTTGAAAAAGGAAAGTACTCCATTTCACAAGCCATGCTTTTCAGTGGAAAAATGAAGTAATTTTTTTGCAATGTTTTTGTTTCCCTACATTATAACAAATTCACAAGAAATTACTGTTGACTTAAAACAAAAGAAAAATGGTACACTAGAGTGAACAGAATGAATTTTAGGAAGCTCAGACCAGATGGGGCTGGGGCTAAATATCTGTGAATTTTGAATGATGTCAATTTAAAAAAGTCTTCACATGTGCTGTAATTGCAACCATCACAAGACCAGACACAAGACTGGTCACAGCAACAGTGTGAGCAGTGGCACAGGGGAGCTTTCGTTGCAGTTAAGTCAATAGCTTGTGACTTGAATTAAGACTGGAGGTCTTGTGTTGGTCTGGTGATGGTCCTGAGAGCTCTTGGCTGAAATAGTGGTCTTCACAATGCAAGGGTTCACTTACTTGTCTCTATATGGCCAGCATGCTACCTTGTCTCTGGGTGAGGGCGCTTTTCCATTTGGCTTGAGGTGCATCCAAACTTTGGTCTTTAAATCTAATCTGTAGAGCTACAGAGAAAAGCAATGTGCAACACTGAACACAACTAGGCCAAAACTGCAATTGGAAATAATACAGGAAATTTGGCTGACATCTGAATGGCTGTTTCTTTTCAGGGAAACAGTTTCCTTTCTAACGGGGGTTTTCAAAGACAAGAAATTTGTTCCAAATTTCCTAAACTGACTTGCCTTGTTGGAATTACCATCAGCACTGTAGCCACCGAAGACGTACATGTGTCTGCCAATACAAGCAGCACAGCTCCCTGACATGCCTGGTGGGCTTTTGCGGGTAGACCAGACATCCCTGAAAGGAGAGTAAGAAGTCTAACCTTAGGGGAAAAATTACACATAGAGTGGCTGGTACTCAGAAAATGTTGGAAAGCATTTGTAGCGGTCAATGTAATGCCACAGCATCACACACAGGTACTGTTCCTGCTAAGATTTGGAAATGACCGGAGCTGAAGTACAATGTGATAACGTTACAGAGTTTTACAGTTAATCGAACTTCTATATGATGCCACAACTGAGTACAAAGGTTGTGCATTGTCTGATTCCCCATTCTAAAAGTGTATCCCATTTATTAGCAAGCTCCAATGTACTGGTATTTTCACACCAGTTGAAACAGACTGAATTTGGATCTGTTTCATTTGCCTTTGATTTTCTCTGTGTAGGGGCACTTCCAGTGCCGGATTGTAGAGGGTCAATGATGTCTTATAAAGTAGACAGACATATATGATGCCAAAGCGCCATTTTTTTTCATCATAGAGGAAGGACACAGGAGGAGTTGCAACTTAGGCACTTCAAAGTGTTCAATGATGGCCGCCGCCGAGTCAGACGAATAATAGAAAACATTCCAAAATGCCTGATCACTGCCTGCTTCTCAGCCGGACAAGCGGGGCCAGGAATATCCTAGCAATGCTTGTAGTTTTTTGCTTGCAATTAAATACAAATTATCGCTGTGACCAGGAAATAGAAAGAGAAAAATCCCTGATGTGAGACCTACTTTTGCCATCGTAAATAAACTTTTTAAATTTTGATAAACTGTTCCATTATCCATGCAAAGTTTGTAATTTTATTCTCCTCCGTCCAATACATCAGTGTTCAAAGACTTGGTGCGCATTTGGCTAAGACTGGCCAACAAAATGTTCACTACTTCTGGAAAGCTTAGTTTATTAGGAACAAAATGTGCAATTTCATTACAGGGAGTGATCGTGAAATCTCATCAAATACGCTTTTGTACTAATGCCATAATAAAAAGGATTCAAACAAAACACAAAATCTGTAAACGACCGGGCTATTTATTTCCAAAATTACTCCAGAAAAAAAAGCTCATTAAGGGCAATGACGGCACATACAGATTTAGGGCACACCGCTTAAAGCAAGCAACTGCGCAAGCATTAAATATGATGTTGTCGTGAGATCATACCAGGTACCAACAAAGGTATGAATATTCAATGTCCTTTACCTCAGTACACAAAGTTTTAAGGATGCAGATTACCTGCGAAAAATTGCGGCGGCAATCACAGGGTACAAAGGGGTTTCGTGGTTATGAAACAGATGGTGCGTAGCAAGCGCTTGCTCCGCTCTGGCTATGGACATACCAGGCATGCCAGAAAGCGGTAATTGGCCAGATGTTGCAGCCTGGGCAGTTGAAACTCCTTCTGTGTCCTTCCTCTATGGTTTCTATTATAGCTTCAGACAACTGTGATGTTGCTCTTCTTACCATAAGCTTGCCTCTATGTCATAACACCATAACTCACTGCCATCCAAATACTGGTCCCCCCAATGTGATTCACTGGACAAAGCAGGAAGGTCCTGAAGTGCAAACAAAAGGTCAGAACATTAGGCTCATTGTCAGAGAAAGCTTTTAAAAAAAAATTAAATCAGCAAAAGAAAACCCAGGGTTTCCTTGAATTGAGTGGCCTCCATTCTCCATGTTCAGTATCCAAACGGTATGTACACTGCATGTACACATTATCTCATAAAGAAAACCCTACCCTGATTACGCTGGTGCCCTGATGAATCCAACGATACTCATCAGCTACATGTACATGTATGAAAGTGTGAAGCCTGCTGAACCAGACAGAATCTAACAGCTGCAATAAGAGGCCTTTTGTTCACTGCTCACATCAACAATACTCCAACAGAAAGTGCCCACTGTTGGATATTATTGAGCTTGGTAGGGTTAGGGTTTTGGGGGTGACAAAACGCATCGGGTAAAGAAACACAAAGATTGATCCTAAATTCGAACTCAGACCGCAGCAGAGGTGGAAGGCAAGGAAAGAAACACTAACTATGCCACCCTGAAACTTCAGGCCTACTTGTAACACACCACACTTACTGTATAGCCTCCCCATACAAGCATGAGGCCACCGTACGTCACAGCAACATGTCCGCTCCTTGGGACAGGCTTCAAACCCCGAGCTTGGGTGCGCCTACCTGCTGACTCCATGGCATTGACTGGAAGGAAAGTAAAAGGTCAACGACATCAACACGCCCATCACCTGCAGTGTCCCATGATGGTGGGAAAAAATAAGGCTAACCTCTAAATAAAGACACATCCAGTAATGTTTCACTGGACAAAGGAGGACCCCCCTTTTATGGCAGAAGCATTGGTCTTGTGTGGAGCGACAAGGTACAACAATCATCACAATGCTTATTGCCATAGGCAAGGGTGATGAAAAATGAAACTGACTGTGTTACCATGGTTATCGAATCTGTCAATTGGAAATTTGTCACAGCAATCTGTACTTTGAAGGCCACCACTGCATTTTGTTTCATTCACATTTTTCAACTCCTGACAAGGATTCCTATAGATGTAAAGGGTATATATTTTGACAGCACCAGGTGACACCCTATCATTTCAGAAATCAATACATCACTAAATTCACCATCTGAGTCCGGGTCAGCGCATGGTTTTTAGTGGTCATGGCATGGGGCTGCCGATGTGAAGACCTAGGTTCAATGTAGGACTGTACGCTGAGTTTTGTTAGTCTCGGATTTTGCAGGTCCTGCATCAATATTGCGTTGGATATGTCACGAGCTGCGATGACGCGATTCTACTGCGATAGGTCAATTATGTCAGGCATGAGCTGCATGAACATGGAGGTCAATAAGGGTCGAGAAATTATCTATAAAAATGTACCAAAAT
>NW_019091409.1:889370-952295 GCF_001949145.1 Acanthaster planci
AAGCCAGCCCAACTGCAGCGCTATACATACAATTGGATACCCTCAGAGAGAATCCCATATGGATGGCGCTTGACACCCTATGTACAATATGAGACTGGTCTTTAAAAATTCAGAATGTTTTTTAAATAAAAATACCTCAATATTGTCACTGCTAAATTTGACATTTCAGGACATTTTAGTGCTGTCATAAAGTTAATACTACGCCACTGCAGGGAATAATATGTGGTATTTGTAAATGCAATCCACTTCACTACACAAAAACAAAGTAAAAGACTAACCCTGAAGTCTCTCGAGTCTAGTTGTAGTTAGGCATTGTCAGGAAGTAGCTGGGATGTCGTAACTATAATGTATAGTGCATAACAGTGTCAACATGGTCAATAACATTGGTACATGTACTAGTCAGGTAGTAGGGTCTGATGTTGGTATGAAATTCTTCCCTCACATTTTATGGCACAGGACCTAGGCCCTATTACAAATTTACATGTTCAAAAAGTCTGAGAAAAATTTTTCAGACCAGTCACAAACCCTCATACGCCTACTCATTTGGGAGAGATTAAAGTTCCATACATGGACATCACTTGACGACTTGTGCACACAAAACTTGCAAGTGTACGAGACTGGTCTGAAAACTTTAAACTACATGTACGCCTATGTTCAACCATGGAGGAAGGAGGGGAACACGTTTCAGCATGTCCAGTGGACTGGCCTTGTAAAGTATGGAGCCAAGTTCTGGGTACGACCTTAGATCTAGTATTTTAGTAGTAACATAAATGCAGTGCTCATGCTGTGTATAGGTTGACTTTTTTATTTTTGTCTCGGCCTACTATGCCTACATGATGTATCATGTACTACGCTAGCTCTACTTACATGACTTAGTCATGTTAGTGGATCAATAGTTTTCCTCTTTTTCAAATTTTGGATTCAGTAAGTACATTATGTCAATAGAGCTTGTACTATGAAAGTACACTAGTAAGCCTACTACCACTAGCACTGACCATAGACCTGGAGGAGTGTTTTTTTCTCCTCCAGGTCTAGCCGTAACACGTTACGCCCCAACTATAGCATCAGTCCCAACTATAGTTGGGCCCGTCCCAACTAGAGTGCTACAGTTGGGCCGGCCCAACTACAGCAGAGAGGTCCTGTGTGCATGATGTGCACAGCATGTGCCGAAGTCATATTGTTTACAATTGTCATGTCATTGGTCATAGGGCTAAGTGCCACATTTTTGATGAATTTGTGTCAAGTGTGAAACACATTGACTTGGATAATGTCGAGACATTTCCCACAGGCATTGGTCAACAATAGTTGGGCCAGCCCAACTGCAGCACTAGTTGGGACTGTCCCAACTATAGTTGGGGCGTAACACACCGACTGAGTAAGACAGCTTTCTGACGTGTCTGACAAGTGACATGTCTGAGTGATGCCTGGCTTTACCATGTTTACGGAACTAACCTATGTCCGAGTATGGAACGCTTCCTCTGGTTTGTACAAGGGGTTCAAGTGATATCTAGGCATGGAACTCTTTCCGACATATAAAACACACAAAACCTACCTAAGCTTCCTTGCTTCAAAAACCGAATGGCGTTGACCCGTCAACATCATGCTAGTCTTAGCTTCGAGACGTTGCTTTAATATACACACAATCCCGCTACCCGTACCACGGCCACGAGAGCACCTGAATGATGCTCCGAACGATCAGGGACACCGTGTACCGTACCAGCGTACCCAGGGGCAAGTTGGAGAACCTTTATTGGTCAACCATTAGTATATTTTGATTTTGTGAACAGTGTGCCGGGAAAAACGATCAACGGTCACTATTAAATGGATTAAATGGAGTGGCAGGTCTTTGGCCACAGTGATTGTTATTGCTTTTGCCTCTCCTATGCCCATCTAATATGTGATGAAAAAGAATTGGCATGAATGAATAAATAATAATGAATGGCCAGTCTCGACCATTGTGTACAGTGTACTTCGTCACGATAGCGCCCTCTCGCGGTGTGGGTTATCGCAAACGTCCACAACAACTTGAAACCAAGACTAGGCCTGTTTATGTACATGTATTTAGATATAACGGAACCTTCCTTGTGGAGGACGAAAAGTGGTCATCTGCTTTTCTGTTATCAGGATAGTAGAAAAGCTGATTTTACGTCTTCGTAACATGCAATTTTTGACTTTTCTACTTTTCTGCTACCTCAAAAGCAGAATGATCATTTTATTGTAATGCATATTTCCACTTTTCTGCTTTTCTGCTACGACAAAAGTAGTTTTTACTTTCCTCTTTTTGATGACGGCCGAAAAGTTTCGATCTGCTTTTTGCCTGTCAAACAAGCAGGAAAGTGGATTGAACGTTTTGGCGACAACCGTGAATTCAAGTTTTCAGCTTTTGTGATACCGGAGAAGCAGATTTTACATAGGTGGCCGAACAGTGGCCATCTGCTTTTCTGTCCTCAATGGGCCGTGAATGGGGTCTGCAGGTTACCACCATTTCCGTTCGGGGGGGGGGTGAAGACATATAGAAACCAATGCTTAACCATGTTTTCTGCGGACCAATCCCATACGGCAGTATCAGTGTCCCTGTGAGGCAGAGAAAACAGCATCTCAAAGGAAATACAGTTTTGCAGCTATTGACACACAAGCTTGCTTGGTCCAAGGAAAACATGTGAATCGTTCATTATAACAGATAGGGTGGACTGTAATTATGAGAAAAGCATCTGTCGACCTAATGCGCGTTCAGAAAGGGTCGACAAATTTCGCGCGTTGTGATTGGCCAACGCGTTGCAGACTCATGGGGGCGCACTTTTGTGAATCGCCCGTGTTGAAACGCAAGAACCCCCCCCGGCCCACTGAATGCCTTCTCCGTCAACGACTGACGAATTAATGTCGCGGCTCAGCGACAACAAGGCTGTTTGCATGCACATATTGGGTATAAGGCACCTGGTCCGGATGGGATTAGTCCGCGTCTGTTACAATATTGCAAAGACAAATTGTGTAATGTTTTGTGTAAGTCATTTTACTGGTCTTTGAAAATTAGTCATGTGCCGATTGCATGTACATTTAAAAAAAAAATCGATTATCATCGATTAAACGATCGCCAGTTACTTGCTTTAATATACTGTCCAGTTGCCTCAACGTCAGATGTATGGGAACTTTGGTCAGAAAATATGTAGTCACAGTTGTCTCCCAAATTGGATCCGTTCCGGTTTGCCTGTAAGGCAATAGATCACACAGTTGATGATGCAAATTCATGGGTTTTGCAGCTTCACAATTTCTTGACAAGAATGGCCCTAATTATTGCAGATTTTTATTTGTAGATCACAGTTCGGCTTTTAACACTATTTCACTTGTTTTAAGCTTTATCGTAAGCTTATAAACCTGGATCTTGAATCCTTCAATTTGCCAGCGGATTCTAGATTTTATATTAGATCGCTCGAAAGTGAAGATAGGACATCATTTTTTTCCAAGTCACTTGTCCTGAACATAGGTACACCTCAAGGATGTATTTTACCACTCATGTTGTATTCATTGTTTACCCATGACTGTGCTGTACAAGCCTGTAATACCTTTATGGTCAAACATGCGTGAGATATTATTACTTTGGGTGGTCGAATCCTCTCAACGAAGTTAACTACTTAGTTCAATGGAGTCCCATTAATAACCTGGAGATAAATGTTGGAAAGACTAAGGAGATAATTGTGGACTTTAGAAGAACTCACAATGACATTCAGCCACTTAGTATTAACGGGGCGGAGGTCGAAATTGTTGATTCGTTTAACTTTCTCGGTGTACTATCTCCAATAATCTGAAATTGCTGGATCATGTTGATTTCATTATTAGAAAAGCCCACCAACATTTGCTTGTTCTTAGGAGACTTCGGAGATTGTCAGCCAGGGTTTGTTGGTGAAGTTGGCAACGATTGAGAGTGTTTTAACATTCGCAGCCGAAACTGTACTGTAGACGAAAGGAAAAACGCCTCAGTCGTGTTGTCGACACTGTCAGCAATACAATTAGTGGTGATCTACCTGCTTTGGAAAAACATTATGAATCTCGTTTACTGGCGAATGCTAAGTCAATTATTGCAGACACATCTCACCCAGCTAATGATTTATTTTTAGATGACGAGAACGGGTAAACGATGTAGGTCAATTCGAGCTGATTCCAACCGTATCTTGAACAGTTTTATCCAAGCACCGTGCATTTATTGAATGACCAAATGTGTTCTCATTTTTCATCTTAGCTTTTCCTTTTAGGATTTTCTTTAAAATTTCCTTAACTTTTTCATTTCCCCAGGAATATTTCCTCGGGAAGAAAATGTTCCAAAAAACAAGGAAACAGTTCCAAGCTTTTTTTCCATTTGTCAATAGCGCCCTCTTGCATGCTGAGCGCCATGCATAATGTTGATCAATGGTTCCATGTGTACATGTGAGGGGTAGGAGGGCCGCGCCGCGCCGGCACTGCAAGGTCAGATTACTTATGATCGATGCATGAATATCGCGTGCGTGAGCGAGCCTCGACAGTACTGAGTATGAGACTTTTGAGTGAGATTGAGAGAGTCATCATCAGAAGCTGCAGTACGAGGCGCAACTGATGTTGTTTTATTCATCATCAGATCATAGACATTACTCGATGGTCTGCTTTAACTTTTAAGTTAGTGTTCTTGATTTATTGATACACTCTCATTGGCATTGGAGCACAGAACTACATGTACAGAGTGAAGACATCGTTCATAGACAACGGAACAGGTGGGGAAATTCTGCTTCTTTCTCATCTGAACTTACTAAATGTAGGCCAACTGCTGTGCATGCTGTTCAGACCGTACATGTACATGCGTTGTACTAGTAGTACTACATGTATGTTACTCTGTTCACAAGCCCTGACTAGGACTCTAGAGATTGGTCCGAAAAATTCCATGTAGGCTTGGCCTTATTAGGCCTAAAAAGGCTAAATGCTTCAATATTTTCCAGGCTCCGTTAGTATCAGTGACTATCACTGTGAGTAGGCTAGGCTTACTCTAGGCGGGACTTTATAGGCCTAGTTCTGGATCACTTGAAATGAAAACCGAGGCCTACCTCTTTTGTATTGTTTACCAAAACAGGCAATAAGTCTCTCTCAAACGAAATCACTTCCTACTGATTGGCACAGATTTTTACTTCTATTTTAGTTGTAATCCCTCATCTTAAGTGACACTCTGTCCAAAATTACTTGTCAATTTGAGCTATCCCTGAGGCTGCCAAGGTAATGTTGGTTTAATCTTAGAAGGATTCCTACACTGTTTGATGTACAGTACACCTTGAAAGACGTACACTTAAAAATAAAAGAAGAAAGAGCATCGTGAACGGAAAAGGTTCTACAAGTACGGCCCCTACATTTGGACATTGCCTTTCTGAACATTGACATACATTTTGGCCTTATGAAGTCACTTTTACTCTGCCCTTCATGCAAGTTTTCAAATTTCTATACCCTTTGTCTTTCCTGGACAGATTTTTTTTCCAAATATTATGTAATGCCTGGGGGACTGTAGACAGAAGTGTGCACCCATGGCTTGGTTGTCAGCCGTCACTCTCCTAGAGTGGGACATTGTGGTCTTTTGGTGTATGGTTGCCGCCTCCTTGCTTTTCTTGCTAGTGTTACTTGCCACCGTCTTTTTCCAGGAGGTAAGTTGATTAACCTTAAAGCCTCTCAGGTCCTTCAAAATCTGTTATAATGTTTGGAGGATTTTGCGTGATGAAGGAAAATATGTCCTGTCCATTGTCACTTTTATTTGATACCCCTTGAAAGTAACAAATGTGGCATTGGATTCTTGTAGAGTGGGTTCTTTTCCTTGAGGAATTGGGGATAGATGAGAATATTTGAATGACATGAAGGTGTCTATAAATGTTACATTCTGAGCAGGACATTTAATTTGCAGTGACTTGAAATCTCATTCCAGGGCTTGATTGGAAGCCTGGAATGGAAGCCCAGAATGACATACAGGTAGCCTGATGTTCCAAGCTTAGTTGAGAACTATCTTTTAGGTGCCATCAGTTGATCTGCACTGCAGTCTCTGCGCGATTGCTCAATCTTGCTGTACAGCCAGTCGATAATTTCATTGTCGTACAATTGTGCCTTCTTTCTAATAGTTCTGAAAGTTTGTTCCCCTCTAAAAAAGTGAAGTTAGAGATTTCATACAGGATCGACTGAAAGCTGTACGCAATCACACTATTGTACTGATTGACTGATTGCACCGAAAATATCATGATGGACTCTGCAGGTGCTGCTTTAAGATAGCTGTACCATGCAGATTTGACCAGTTATAGCGGTGACCTGGCTCCTATGAGCAGTGGTAGCAAACTACATGTATACTGTACACTGTACCTCTACTGATGGTACATGTATGCATGCACATTGAACATTCTGCACACTGGGGAAAGTTCTTGAAAAGCCAAATTTACATGTGTTTTTAAAGTGATGTAATGGGGATCTGCAGAAATATGTCCGTTTGCTTTAGTACAGCTTTGATGGGAGGGGGATCACAAGCTAAGTTTACGTAACTTATTAAGGCTAAATTCACAGGAGCACTTTCAGAACAAGAGTTGAAATAGATGGTAGAAAGATTGTCAAAAAATACATGTACAAAGCACCAACTGTTTCCCTTCTGTATTTTGATATTAAAAGCTCTTTTGTCCATTGTAAATATGTTTTTATCAAATGGCAAGTTTGGAGCTCTGTGTGAAGGCGGGTCTGTACTTCATGCAAATGGGCAAGCGAATCAAATTTCACATCATAAAATGTTGGATTTGCCTGAGTTAAATTGTATTCAACGTTTGTGACTTCATAGTTGCAAATATTTGATCTGGCATCACAAAATTGCATTCCTGTTTGCCTTCACACCAATTACAAACTGTCCTTAATCTGAAATGTCCCACCGGATCCTTTGAATGTTGCCACTATGAAAAGTCTAAGACGACAAGACGCAGTGTTCACACATGATCTTGTGAGACTTGGTCGAATCAAGTTGTATCCAGAGGATATGCTTGGATCCAATCCAACCACTGAAGTGTTCTGACACAGGGACACACACTGGCAAATTTCCAAAGCAGGGAGTTTGTCCCTTCACTTTCATCATTCGAATTCATGTAGGACAATATTTGCAGGTTCCATGTTGGACAGCACTTGTGGCTAGTCTGACAATAGATAAACTTGATACAACCTTCCAATACTGAAACTTTGACTTTATTTGGACAGAGAGGGTGGTTTGCTTAAACTGCTACTCTGTATTCACTAAGACTGGAGTTTTGACCCGTTTGAATTTCAAATCAGAATGGATTTGGCAGGACTCAGACTCCTAATTTTTGATTAAATTTAATGCGTTGAGTGAAGGTAGAAGATTCCCTGGCTCAGTTACTTTCAAATTGAGCCCTTTTGGTCCATTTCAGTTCATTTCAAGGAAACTCATCCAAGAGTACTGTGATCATGTTACGCCTCAACTACAGCATCAGTCCCAGCTATAGTTGGGACTGTCCCAACTATAGTTGGACCCATCCCAACTACCGTTAGAGTGCTATAGTTAGGCCAGCCCAACTACAGCACAGATGTTCAGTGTGGATGTGCCCAGCATGTGCCAGTCATATTGTTGACATTGTCGCGTCACGGATGAAGTGCCACATTTTAGATGAATTATGTCAAGTATGAGATGCATACATAAACCTGGATAAGGTTGAGAAATTTTCCATAGAAATTGGTCAACAATAGTTCGGGCCTGCCCAACTGGCGCACCACATGTACATGTCCCAGCTATAATTGGGACAAACACTATACATGTACAGTGTAGCGGTAGTTAGGGCGTAACAATTACACAGGTACATGTAAATTTGCCTGATGTACGAGTAATGACAGAAAAACAGGAATCTTTGCCAAGCATTGTATTTGTGGCTCAGTGTACCGGTATGTGAGGTTAACGCAGGTTTCCTCCATTGAACAGTATGTGATTTGCTCACTCTGTTGAAAACACAGCAATTCATGTTGCTGTTAAAATTTCTTGGGGCAGTGTGGAAAATCTGTCGCTGCAGAAGTCCTTGAGATGTGGGCTGCACTTGAAGCCAACTAGTCTTGAGATGTTACAGCAGGCCAGGAAGCACCTTGTGCGTGGTTTGGCATGACTGGTGTAAACAATGTGCCAAGACAACAAGTCTGCAATCAAGGACTGTAAACCTAAAATGCTGCAGTTTTTTCTAGAAAGGAAAGGAAGTTTGTGCTGATGCATACGCAGAAATTGTAAACAAGGAATTAAAATCTGGCCATTATGCGAGCCTACTTTGGATATCAAGGGACACAGTGCTGGTACAGTGTAGTTCTGAATGGTTTACATGCTTGCCATTGTGTGTACAGGATTAAACATGAGGGTAGAGGTGCATGTGTAAGCATGCAGGCAACTATGCATTAACAAAGAAACGATTCTGCACAGGGTTTCTGTGGTCTTGTTCTTGTAATATTGCCCTTCCTTGTTAACGCTGTCTTAATCCACGGAGGAATGCAAAAATACACAGTGAAGTTTTACATGTACATGTACTGTGTAAGGTTAGTTGAACTGACTTGTGGGCAGTACATGAGCATTTACATGTACATGCACATGTACTCTACATATACATTGTATTTACACAGTAATACTAGGTACATGTACATTGTACATGTATAGTATTTTTAAACAGTAAGTACTGTAGTCTGTACATGAAAATCACAAAGGTTCAACTATATGTTTAATCACTCGTTCACCAGGGAATTAAATGTACATAGAAGTGTATAATGTACATGCGTGTGTCTCACATCATTTCAGCATGTTACACATTGGTACTGTATTTCTTAGGCCTGTGCCGAATATCTGAATATTCGATGATTAGCGAATATTCAAATATCATTTTCCAAATTTGAATATTTGAATTAAGAATTCATGAAAAGCAAAGGAGAATTTCCTTTTGCTTTAAATGGGAAAAATTGCCCTTTGGAGGCTTGTTTGAGGCAGATTTCTTACGATTCAAAAAGTAAATTATTCTTTAAAAGATTTAAAAGGAATAGAAATTTCACCAGGGCAAGAAGTAGTGGTTGTCTCTTAAATCTTGCTATCATGGTTGGAAATGCTCCCAGACGTGAGAAGCTACAACTTAGTGGTTATAATGTACATTGTGTGCGTTATTGCGATCAATTTTGTATGTGGTTTGCTCATCAACAATCTGCTGGTTGGTTTGACCTAAAATTCGATCGAATTGAAGGTCAGATATTCGAATAGTGAATTATTCGAGTTGACTCAGCCCTAATATTTGTTTGTTTCTTTCTTGCTTGTCAGCATTTGAACTAAAAATCAATGTAGGGGTGACTTTTGTGAGTTGAATATTCCTTGACTTGAGGCTGCAGTTGATTTGATATGGATTTTTACAACATTAACATAATATTTAAATATTCAAAATTAAAAAAGCCTTCTTTTTGAGGAAACGCTCAATCTCATGCATTACCAGATACCTTATGTAAGAGTTTCATTGAAGTGAATTCAGGTTTCTTGTGTTTGTGTGAAACTCTTGTTTCATAATTGATAACCGTGCAAGAATATGCACCACTTCAAATCAAAGGTCATTTATAAAATGCCAAATCCAAGCCAAGCCCAAGCCCCCAGACTTGACTA
Organism: Acanthaster planci; assembly: GCF_001949145.1. Next base: position 899,020 of record NW_019091409.1, read on the forward strand.
AATATCTACAATTGAAGTGGATGAGATGCCCTATATCTCTTCTGATATGTTTGCTGTAATCATTTAGGTTTGTTGTTTCCTCTGTGGATCATCCTGACCTGTTGTCAGTTGTCAGTGTTTCTCTAAAGATAAACACACCTGGTTACCTTGTGAAAATGTAAACATGGATATGGTGTAAACAGTGCCTTGGCCTACAATGATCAGTGTAAGAATGCCCCATACAAAGCCTCCCAGTCCCACTACCTCCTCCACCATTGTCAGCACCATAACCACCCCTGGTGCTCAGTCACTGGAAAAGTTTATTAGGGGCAACTGCAGATAAAAGTTTGTTCACCCAGGAAGTTTGTTGACCCCAGTCTGGAGAACTCTTCTCAGATGTATGCGCAGCCTGCATGTACAGTACATGTACTGTATGTAGTGTAGTGCATGTATTGACGACCCATGGATGAGTCATACTGACCTGCTGTGTGCCTTCTTGTATCAAAATAATGATTGCTTAGAATGGATCTGGCCGATTTCGAACTCTGAAGGACCTTGAATGTAAATGTAGTAGATAGGCTCATAGCTTCATGTACACTGAGTGTGTTTCTAATTTTTGACGACTGTCAATTACATGTATTGAACAATTCCCAGTGTCATTCCTTGTCCAATCAGAGACATACAATTTTTTCATTTTATATATTTATTTCATTTTTCGGGATATTACATACATTAAATGACAGACAAGAAAACAAACATTGCAATAGACATAACAGAAACATAACAACACCCAATCAGCTTCCGCAGGATTACCCAAAAGAAACAAGTTTCTGTCGAGGGGCTCTCCTAACTAACTAGATAAAACATATAGGAAACATGACTATTTACAGATATACTTTATCAAAATGTCAATCAGATTTATACTTAAATGCAAATAATATAACTTAAGGCTGGCAACATAAAAGCAATAAGTAGCAAAATATCTAAACAAATATGTACAAAAAAGAAAACTATAGAATGTAAATTAGATTTATACTTAATTCCAAATAATATAACTGAAGGCTGGCAAAAATAAAACTATATATTTTTGAAATATTAAGCCATTAGAAAAATAATGTCAAAAAAGTGAATACCAAGAATGACAAGAAATAAGTAGCAAAAATATCCAGACAAATAAAAAATAAAAAAAAAACAACAGAGGCAAAGAAATGATAGGGTAAATACTAAGTGGTGAGGGCTGGAGGAAAATACTTTGGGAATGAAACTCTAGAAAGGATGAGAAATGGGGTTGAGACTGAAAAGATAATCACCCAAAAAATTGATGAAGGATTTAGGGGAAAGTTCAAGGCAGAGTTCTCGGACATCTGAGGGAAGAGAATTGAACAATCTGGGAAAGAGGGCATACAAAGAAAATTTGAGACAATTTGTTTGAATTTGTACTGGTGCTTGAAAAGAAGGGTGTCGGTTTTTCTTGTGTTGGCCTGCAGAAGAAAATGTGAGGAAACAGAAATGTTGTTGAAAAAACACTTAATGACAAACAAAGCACTGAGTTATACAAGTCTGTTGTAGAGGGGAGGCAAGTGAAGCTTGGATAGACGTTGTTCGTAGGAAAGAGAAATAGCAACATTGTAGGGGAAGCAAGATTTGGTGAAGTGACGTTGGATTGTCTCAAGGCATTGGATGTGGTTTTTCTGATGAGGTAGCCAAACCAGTGCAGCGTATTCTAAGATGGGCCTACAAAGAGAACAATATAATTTATTTAGAACTTTAGCATTTTTGGATTTTACAGTGCGTTGTAAGAAGCCAGCAAGTCTAGAGCGTTTGGCACGAACAAAATTTACATGTTTGGTCCAGGTTAGGTCATTAGAAAGGATGACACCAAGGTATTTGTAGGATAGGACAACAGAGAGGTTGGTTAGAATCTGGAAGAAAATAAGTGGTTAGTATTTGCTTTCTGGAGCAGGTTACCTGCGTAACTTTGCAGTTGGTTGAGTTAAGTTTCATTTGGTTATCAGAGCACCATCTGGAAAGAGCATTAAGGTCATTCTGTACAATGGAAATGTCATCTTCACATCTAATTATTCTATTCAAAACAGTGTCATCTGCATATTGAGGAAGAGAAGATTTTACATGGCTAGCTAAGTCAGATTTAAAGAAATTAAATAATACGGGACCAAGGACTGAGCTTTGGGGGACTCCTGAAATTACCAGTATCCAGTCAGAATTGGCTCCTAAAAAGATGACTCGTTGTTCTCTGTTGGAAAGAAAATTACTGATCCATGAAAGTGTGTTACCGCAAATTCCATACTGATGTAGTTTTTGAAGAAGGATTGAATGGTCGCATTTGTCAAAGGCTTTGGACCAGTCAAGAAAGATTGCATCAATGCGAGGAGGATTGGAATGTAATGCTCTCTAATTTTAATTTTAAAATACAGAGCAACCATCTGATATGTACAAAGATACGGTACATGATGTACATACATGTATAATCACAATGCCTCACAAGGCTCACATGTTTGACTACTTTGGGGGAAAAAGTCTTGGAATAAACCGCTTTCGCTATAGTTTTTCATTAATATCTTTACATCAGCAATTGTACCTTACTTTTGAAGTTTTGAGAGTAGGTGTCTTTTGGGACTTTTATTAGGTTTAGAAGATCACTTGGGAAAAATCAGTAATCCTGTTAATGTACATGTATTTATCCATGGATTTGGTTTGGAGTTTGACATTTTTTAGTTTTTTTAAAAAGTACATGTACCTGCACTAGTGGTTCAGTTGACCCAATTTTGTTGCTTTATTTACTTACAGTTATATACCTTAGAACAAATTTTCATGATGTGTTTCAGTTTTACATGTGTTATGTACTTCCTCATAGCATTGCCAGAGGTAGTGATTACTCTGTGACATACTTGTGATACGAATTTTAAGGTGGTATGGCTTGTGATTTACTGATGTGGTTTTACATGAAGACATTTTAGGGAATAGATTGAGTGGCGTACATGTATTCTAAAATGTAAGGTGGAGGAGTTGATTCCCCCCCCCTCAAAAACACACTTGGACATACATGAATATGCATGTAGACAGTTTGGATCTCTCCTCCAGACATTTGGAAAATAGCTTCACTCAATACTGGGAAAAAGTGGGTGAATTGATTTCTGGATCATATCGACAGGCCCTGGGGTAATCAAGGAAGTGCCAACACTTTGCAAAGCACATGTCATTACATGTTGTTGAGGCCAGGGAATCGGCAAGCGGGTTACTCCCATTCAAAAATAGCTTCAAAGTTGTTTCGTCAGACTGGTCTGTAGAAGTATGCTGTAATTTGGGGGCTTTTTATTTCAGGCAATGTTCAGACTGTAAATTTTTTTCAGTACACATACCCGGTATGCACACTTACGACATACCTGTGCTTATCGTTATACTCATCATGATACATCATCCCGTATGCAAATTTGTATTATATGCGGAAACTCAAACTGACACCTACACTTTTGTGTGTGCGTTGCAGAAATTGACCTGTTTATTTTCACTAACAGACAAGGAAGCCCGTAGTGCATGTACATGTACTTAGTCAGAGAATAACACTTTTAAAGGGTTTTGCGTGGATCATTGAGGAATAAGACTTAACATAAAACGCCATCCATCTAGATTTAACTCTTCAATGAGAAAAGTAAATAAAGGAAAGTTTCATAAAACAGAACTGCACTGGGTGTATCCGCCCTGAGCAGAAGTGCACCCCCAATCGGCGAAAGAAAGACAGATGGTTACACCTGGGTTCTTGCCTTGCACACGTTCTGCCTGCATGCAAAGACTATACATTGTACATTCTGGAGTAAATGTGTTGCACTTACTCGGTGTGCACAGCGTCAAACTCGTATATGCTTGCGTGCATACGCGTTAGTTGGTGCCAGAAGGACTGTCAATTTCAGTCATAAACATGCCCCCTTTTGTTCTGCTTGGAGCGGATACAAAAACCAAAATTGTTTAGTTTTGTAAATTTTATGAGAGAGGAGCCCATGAAGGATGTTTGCGGCGTCAGTGTTGACATGATGTAGTGTACACGTATTTCACAGAAGTGTTCAAATCAAAAAACAAAAGTGCTTGATTGTCAAGAAATGTACCCGGTACATGTCCAACTCTCTGAATGCTTAATTGGATGCCACATCCAGAAGGCATGCTGACAAGTGTATTAAGAAGGGACCTTACTTGGGCTGATTTGATTTGATCAGAATCAACCCTGAGCTAAGGGATGTTCATGAACATGTAAATGTGTAAATGATATTCAGTAATAAGAGCCATACACCAATCCCATTATTTAATTGCTTGTGGCAACGGTACATGTTTACAAAATGATTTACATAAAGTCATGATGCATGTTTATACTCATGTTAACACACACTGAAGTTCACACATCCCTTTAGGAGTCGCATGTAATTCTGTGAAAATCGGGTTGACTGGGAGCCTTGTGGTCCCAACCAGTCTTAGCTTTGCCTTTATTTTGTGGGGATTGTGAACATTCGAACAGTTGTAATTTACTCGGCCGGTAGGAAGACAGAACAGTGTTGTAAAGCTCTTGGGCTTGACATATACAGAGTTTGTACATCTTCAGTAGCAGTGAACATGGACTGTACAGTGATGGAAAATCAAACTAACTTATGGAGGCCATTTTCTCTGACATTCCCAGACAGATTAGATTACTAAGTAACTGTGTGTACATATGTCCTACACGTGTACACCTACACGTGCGTATGGGGAGGGTTATGATCCATGTGCCAAAATCTGATTATTTCGTCCACCGTTACTGCATTTACTTGTGCTCATACATACATGTATTTAACATATTTTACTTGTAGAGTTTATATGTACATGTATATGTGTGGCCTTTTTAATGGTCTGTGCACTTTTAGTTGTATTCAGTTGTCTCAACAGAATGCCAGAACCTATCAAAAAGGCGTTGTGTGCAATATCTGAATGAAAAATATGGTAGAATCCAAAAGATATTATGTGTTTTATGTACCGGTACAGTGTACATAAATTTAGATTTTTGGTCATGACAGTGTATTATCCCTTGTTTTAATTCCTCATATTTCCATAGGATTACAAGTTAAAGTCCAGAAAATTTCAACAACAACAAACAAATCTACAGTTTCTCCTTGGGCAGAAGGTAAGTCACCCATGTAAACATGTACACTATTGTACAGTTTCGTCTCCTTGTGAGTCTTGAGATCATTTGACCCTTTTCTTTAACTCCCTTTATTTTCTCCTATCTTTGAGCACTTGTACAAGCCATCTAAAGCATCTTGCTTGGGTTTATGTGACTTTTACACAGACAGCACGGAAGCGTACTCATGTGACTTTGTACAAAGTAAATTTACAATACACACTGAACAGTGTTCTAGCTACGACCATTTTAGTGCGGGGTAAATTTGTGGATTGTGAAGTGTAGCCAGCGCAGCTCATAGTAGGAGTGGATTTGCGTCCGCTATTGATACCGCTGTTCGGCTGGTCTTGAGCCAAGACTACGAACACGTGCACGCTGCCTCAGGGAAGGCTACATTATATCCCATCCGGGTCTCGTAACAATGCCAGCTAGACGTTCTCAATGCTTTCTGATGCTTGAAATACTGCTCAATCAAATTGGTACTTTTTTAGTAATATTTCAGTTCATTTTTTTGAAAATCCGTGCTGGGCAGCATAGCCAATTTAAACCCAAGAGCCAGGCAGAAATTTGAAGTGCCGGGTGGTGCCGCCTGGCACTGCCCACTGTGGCTAGAACACTGACACTGGATTACCTTTGAACTTTGTGGTCACGTTCAGTGGCTTGTTTGCACAAGAGGAATTGGAAGGGGAAGTTCTGTCTGTAACACAATATCATGAGACACTGAGCAGACTCCTGTTTGAATCTCATTACACTTGTACATCAACATATGCTTACATGAAACAGAATCTGTTGTCTTGTGCAACAAACATTTTGTGCCTTGTGGAATACGTGGGTTGTATTGTATGACAAATCTCAGCTCTAAGCAAAGCCTGTACTTGGACAAGCTGTACCTAATATGTACCATGTATGTGTACTGTACGTGTGCTAAGGCTGCATCCGAATCTGTTGTCTGGGGCTAGGTCTGGCTTTTCTCCCATTTGTAATGCATGGGGATGAGCTGACAACAGACATAGCCATAGCTACTTGAAATTGACGCCCTTTTTAGACGGGGTTTAAGACAGTGATTCCACCATCTGAAATAAGTACTGGTATTTGTATCACCAAACAAGTTCATTCAAGGTCATCACTTCCCACTGCCATTGGAAGATTTGGTCATTGTGAAGAAACCCCTTTTTTCCCCGTAATGTTTGATTGGATTTTTTCATGGGGGCTTCCATTTTACAGTCAATTTCATAAAGCTTTTGCTTTTCTCATAATTGTGCCCAGTTGTTACCTATCGAGCCAAGCCTGGGATGGCAGCTCGTTGGTGTCTGCAATAACTTGAGAGTGTGGATCAGGCATCTACCTTTGCCGGGTCAGTGTAGCCAGACACTGCACGGATGCTTTGCAACAGTGGATGCCGAAGCTGAGGTACACTTTTTACTGTAATTCCAAACTCTCTGGCACTGGTATTGATCAGTTGTGGGACTTTAATCAGATTTTTTTTGGGGGGGGAGGGGTAATTCTGGCTTTGACTTATCCTAGACTATACTTACATTGTAAGAGCTGAGAAACAAGTGCTGTAATTCTCATGTACATGTCAACCCACATGTAGATGGCATAGATTAGTTTTATTAGTATGATACTATAGAAGGTGAGACTGCTTTTGATCTTTGTTTTTGTTTCATTTCCTTCATTGTACAAAATTACCTTTTTCTTAGTTTCAGTTTATCACATTTTCCTTTTCAAAAATTACCTTCCTAATCTCAGGGTATTACCCACACGCTAATTGAAAATTGGTATTATCATTATTAAAATGATGATGAATTGTTCCCATTAGGTATAATTTTTATGGCATGTTCAGTGCTGTGTTAGAACACAAAACAAACAAGAACAAATGCAGAAAAAAGTCTCATTCACTCAGTCACCAATGAAACATTTGCTTTTGAGTAGTGTTTGTCAGCCGCAAGTTGCTTAAATGGTGCACTGCCTGTGTTGGTCTTGTAACACTTCGAACTACGCAATATACACCTTACAAAAACACCTTCCCATTTTTTTTTTTTTATTCATCTGAACCTGCTTCCAGCAAACAGCTTCATGAATAGTGTATTGATCTGGCCTATAGGGATGTTTCACAATGGGGCGCCTCCAAGAGTTTGCAACGCATTGGCCAATCACAACACTCGAAATTTGTAGACCATTTCTAAACGCTCATTGGGTCGACAACTTTCGTGCATTGTGATTGGCCAACACATAACAAACTCTTGGTGGCGCACTATTGTGAAACGGCCGGATTGAAAACGACTGATTGAACAGGATTGTAATTTATACACAACAGACACTGCGAAATGCCTTAGTATGGTAATTAGAAAGAAAACATTTAGGGCCTGTAATGCAGTAGACAGGCACCTTAAAATATATTGAATCCAGAATGACTCTTGGCCCTTGCCTTCATTTCAAATTTTAAAAAGTTGGCTTGTTTAACAGTGCACTTTGGAGTATGCAAACACTGTGCAAACCTGCAAAACTTCAGGTGAAGGACAGTGTTGATCTTATCTCTTGGATAATGGTTTGCAAATAAGAGGAAGCCTTGTTCTTTCATTGATACCGACTAAAGTTACTTCTAAACAAACTTTGTCACCAGTTTCTAAAAAATAAAACACAATTTGGTCTGTGATTGTAATACATCCAGATGGCCATTCCAAAGTACATGATAAGGTGGAAAATGATTGAAAATATTTCAACAGAGAAAAGAGAAGAGGATCGGTGTCTTTGAAGTATTTTGAAGCCCATTAAAACCCATGGGTCACTTTGGATAATGTGGGTTTTTTCAGGTTCCCAACAAAGCCCGCAAAATATGTGTAGAACCTTGTGGGGACCCAACTTGTGCAGTTTAGCCGTGTGTGGTTGAACAAGTAATACTCTTCTCTGGAGGTCATAAGTTAGAATCATTCTCCCATCAATTTCCTTCATGGGAACCTTATCTATTGAACTTTGTTCACAGTTGCTAGTTCGTGTATGCTTTGAGAAAAAAAATGGAGACACAGATTTGTCATCACGCAAATATTAGAATTTTGCCACCTTTCCAGTGTTACATGATGCATGTTAGAAACAAAAAGATCTCAACATGTTTTGTACCAGTCCATTTTTCCAACTCTGGTGTGGCAAAATATGTTGAACTCAATGTAAGTAATTCAACCTGAAGCAGTGTGTTGTTAATACAAGTAGTAAGCATTTTCAATAGATAAACCCAATTATAGATTGGACCCAAATACAAGTCAAGACAAATATTAAAACACAAGGGAATAAACCAGGGACTTAGTGTACATTGATTGATAACTAGCCAGAATGAATAGATTGAGTGATTACATATTAGGACAAGTTTGAACGAGGACCATTTGTCAACCACTGGCCAATTTTGCCTGGCACTCGGGGTATATTTTGTGCAGTTGTCAACAGGGATCTCCACTACATGTACCTGGTAGTAGTCAAAGAATGGTTGTTAAATGTTTACCCAGTGGACACAATGCTTGTAATATGTATGCACTAGTAGTATTAAGGAAAAGGATACACCCTGGTACAAGAGGTTATGACACCCAATTTTTTCCTGTGTGGGGGGGATAAATAAATTTTTTTGGGTAACTATTCCAGGATGTCCTTGCTGCGGTGCAGAACATCACCAAACAGCGGGAATGGGACCCCTCCATCACCTGCATAACCCAGTCTTCTCCTCCGAGGCTTTTGGATGACGTAGACATTGAGAATCCGGTCATGACGGATATGGTCTGCATCATGTCTTCCCCCTCTAAACTCTCTGAGCCTGTTCACAGTGGCCTGTTCGGACTGGACCTTCATTATTTCTGGAGGATCCTGCCATTCAGCCTAAAACTTGGAATGAAGGTCGGAGATGGGATGCAAGAAAAAAGGGACATCGTTGTCAACAGGTCAGGATGATGCCCTTTAGTCATATTCATTTGGAAGCTGATTAAATTTGTTTACTTAACTTTTCCCATTGGTCTGGATACTGAGTTATGTCAGGGTTGGTACTGAGAACGCAGCTGTTTTGAAATTAAAAGAGGTGTCTCAGACTTTGAAATGCTTGGATGTTCATTTTATTTAGGAATAAAATGATAGCTATTAAACAGGAGCAGGTTACCAGCCAAAATGTATGTGGATTTATATTGCTCACAACTGGTTCTCTGTTATTTTTTGCTTAGCAGGTACTTGTTCATTAGAAGCAGTATGTTTGTATTTAGCAGCTTCATGTGGTTAGGAAGTGTAAGGAAGAGCAATGGGCTGATGCTGGCCCTGACCTTAAGCTTTGTGTTTTTTACTTTTTTTTCAGGCCCGCAGGAAATTTCACTGGCCCGCTGGAATTAAATGTTGACTGGCTTTTTGAACTTCATTATTTCAACCATTTCTGTCAGTTTTAAAACCTAAACGCAGAGGATTCCAAACTGTGACAAATTATAATAAATAACACGTACAAGCAATATCACAACATTCCTATTATTCATCATTACAAATAAGACGAATAACGGTTTCAAACTGGTAGGTGTTTCTTTACTAGCCTGCTGGGCAAGTTAACAAATGCATTTTACTAGCGTGCAACAGTTTTTACAAGAATATGTACACTGATCTAGTGCCAAGGGTGGGGCCTATAATGGTAATATTCTACATACATTTGTACTGTATATGGTGGGACGGGGATTGTTTTACTGTATAGCTTAATGCTTGGGTAGTCTGATCCAATTCAGGAATGGTCCGGTCATTTACTGTTTTGCTAGAGGAGTGTTCCCAATGCAACCAAAGCAATCTGAGTTGTACATGTAATTACTTCCAAACCAAGCTTGGTATTTAGAGCGTTAGGCCCCTTGTTTCATGGGTGCCTTGTTTGGAGTCCACCTGCCATGCCAAGGGGGATTATGAAAGGCTCTGTGTAGCGACATTGGTAGCCCTCTTGAGCCTAGTTTATGAATCATTTTTACCTCTTGAATTACAGGACCTGGAGGGTTGAACGGGATGGAACTTGCTGGATGTTTAGCAAGAACGAAGACAGCATCAAGGCTCCCTACACACCCTGGTGCTATTTATTGATTCAGCCAATACAGGAAGGTATTAAATTTGATAGGGAAAAATGATGAAGTACAAAGAATCCAGTCAGCTCATGTCAACTGTTGAACCAAGTATCACTGGATAAGGCTTGCACTCATCTGATGCATCAGTATTCTCTTTAAAATCTTGAAAAGTAATGTGAAAACTGCTACTTACTGACCAAAAAGACAGTGTGATGTTTTGAATCTTTCAGGTATCAAACTCTCTCAAATCCTAGCAGAATCCTTCCTTAGAACCTAGCAGAAACTTCCTCAGATCCAAGTTGCTTCTTTCTCAGATCTTAACTGAATCTTTCTCCAAGTAGAATTTGTTTTGTCTATGAGAAATGGAAATTGTGTTGTTTTTTTTTCAAAATGTACAGCGCCAGTCCTCAGCTTGTCATATCCCAACACTGATCTAAAATTCTTGTGTTCATCCTTTTCAGCATTGGGAAGGAGAAGGAGTGTTCTTCACTTCATCTGGAGTCCTTCACCAGATGCTAGCAAAACAGCCACCGACTTTAGCCAGTGTCTTGCCATGCGCGTGGCTGCCCTTCGCCAGTACATCAAGCACACGCAGTTGAAGCTTCCTCCCCTCACACGCACAACCTTGCAGCATGTGAGTGACTTGCTGCCGGTGTTTGTCGAAGAGGACAATGAAGATGAACTTGGCACTTTGCAAGATGCAGTCAAGGAGAAACCATGCCAAACTCAAGGCAAGAAGAGTTGGGACAGGGAAGGGGCCGAGCCAACTGAGGTGACAAACGTGAGAGTGAACGCTTCCAGCAGGTCGAAGCCGAAGCCTGCCCGCAAGAGCCCCTCGCCGTTAGGTAAGGTGAAGAAGGTGGCCCCCTTGCGGAGCAGGCGCCACCGAGGGAGGGCCATGGGGGTTGGTGGCGGTCTAGGTGGTGGTGCCATCGGTGGTGAAGGGTTGGGAGAAACGGGCTCATCCTCCAGCGAAGACACAGGGTTCTCTGATTGGATGAGCAACAAGGGAAGCCTGGAGAGAGACAGCAAAGCCCCCACCGGGGCCATAACCTCTGACCCAGGGGTCATGACGGGAATGATTGATTACATGCTTGGTGATGAAGAGCCGACATCCCTGAAAGGTTAGCCAAATATTGATCATCCAACTCAACTTTCAAAATCAAGTCATAACACCACTTGGTGTCAAAGAATGGAATGGGCGAGTACCTCCGGCGAGCAAGCTCAGTGCTACTGTAATAATGGGTTCGTATGTGCCATTGCAGTTCTCAAACAGGCACGGTCTTTTAAGAAAAAAACACCTGATATCATGCCAGGACAAAAAATATTCAGTACATGTGTGTCAGCCTTCAGCCACCCTGATATGGCCATCCTTGCGTGTATTGATGTTCTCAAATATCCTACACTACATCTCAAATTCTGAATACTAAACTAGTCACTTGGTAAGTCTATTCAGATACATGAAGTTGCTGCTCATGCACAAAGCAATATTTAAAAATCTAACATGGTTCAGTAAACGATATAAACTTGGCTTGGCATTTGGAGTGCCAATATTTTATTAGGTTTTTTCATATGCAGACATGTACATGTATATTCACACTGAGTAAGCACTACGAATACAGTGTGAACTATGTCGGTGCGAGGGCAAAATTGAGTGTGAAAAACAACATGGTACACGTTCACTTATGTGAAATATTGCATCTACTTTTCAAATTTTGCAAAATAACTTGAAGTATGCTCAATTTCTCTGCTATAATTAATACAAGTATGTCCAGACAAATAGCGCACATGATCTTATGTTACTCCCACTGGAGTGCAGTAGAATACCATTAAACAGTAAGGGTATATGGTATTGAACTGTAGACTCGATCCAGTTGTGCACGTGTGCCATGCACTGCACCACTGCACTGCACTGTCCGTGTCTGTGGAAAACTTCCCAGGCTTTGACTGATCCAAAGGGCTCTCTATCCCCTTAAAGTCATTGATTGTCATGATCGTGGTGGAGATTTTTCACTTGACATGAAAAATCCATGGAAATTTTCGCAGCTTGAAAGTCAGGTGGAAAAAGAGGCTTGGAAGGGGAAGACGAATATTATCAGAAATTAATCAGAAAAATCAACAAGCAAGGACACCGCAGGTAAACGTGGTGCGGTAAAGTGTTGAAGGAAAGTATGGAGGATTGAGGGACATACTTCGGCAGGCATATTTTTTCCTGATTTTTACAGTTTCCTCAAATCTCACCCCTCCTGTTAATAGTCCTTCCTCTTTCTCCCTCTATTAAATAGTGCCATCAACTCGGCACTAGGCCACTAGGCGTAGCACTCTTGCTTCATGCAATGATGACATGATTTCCATGTTTTTGTTTTGACAGATGGATCCGAGGAGCTATACACACTAGCCAATCAGTGCTCTTCCGAGCTGTTGGCCCAGTCCAATCAGGTGACAGGGATCAATGTCAACACCAGTGTGGCCGAGCAGAAGGCCCAGACTGGAGGCTGGTTGTAAGTGGTCTTTCTCTTACAAGATGGCGGTTGCGTTGGCTGGTTCAGTTTTTACCACCTTCCTGTTAGCTACTCTATCTACTCCCCTTCAACCCCCATTAGCAAGAATAGGACTATGGAATACTTATAAACCCTTCAAAACTAAAACTATTACAAACCAAAAATCGATGATTCTGACAAACGTTGGGAATATTCTCCATAATGTTTATCCATTTCTCAAAACTTATTACAATTTGATCTTTATCTATTTTCCAAAAATTGTTGGCACTTTCTCTCTAGAAAGCATTTTGTCTTCTGAGTTCTGCATCTGTGAGGTTGAAGATAATGGAAGAATTTCTACATACGACAAGTATCTAAAAAAAAGATCGATGGCATAAATGCATCTTTGCTGTTGTTGCTTCTGTACATAGTGCTTCGACCCTACTCTTATCTCCCCTGACTTTCCTTTTGAAAGCTGTTTTACTGATGATGCTGTTTACTAACGCTGCCTTTTGGAATACTGCGTCTGTTTTTTTTCTCTCCACCTCTAGCTTTCACTCACTTGCCAAAGAAGTTGTGATACTTCAGAAGAATCCTGTCCAGGGAAAGTATCATTGGTAAGTCAGTGGTTTAACATTTTTGGAACTCATCTGTTTAAGAGTTTCAAAGGAATACCACTTCCGAACAAAAAAAAGGACCGTATATTCTAATGTCCTGATTGATGAGTGATATTACCAACCTGGCACCCCGTCCATGTAGTCAACTGTAGTCCAACTGTCATTGGACATGGTTTACAGTTGGTCAGTCAGTAGTGTTGCAGTCCAGTCCTTGTCCGAGCCCCAAAAATATATCAGTGTATGTGTTGGTTCAGTAGGAATCAATCTTGAAAAGCTACACAGTATTTTTGGAGATATGGTGTTTGTGATTGTGAGACTGAGTGTTTATGCAGAAAATACGCTAGAAGTGTTCGTGTATTTGCAAAAGGACTCAGACTTGAGTTCCAGTCCGAGTCCTTTCACTGTTTGATATATTTCTTAAATGGCCACGTCATCGTGCCCAAATCCTTTTAAACCTTCCATATCATCATTTGTTTACTTTGGGAAACAGAAAATAGCTTGAAGACAAGGTGTTAGTCAGTGATCATTAACCATCGTTATTTCCACTCACTCCTCACAGCTTCCTTGGGAAAGGTGTAATCCGTGCGCGTCCAGAAGACGTCTTCAAAGCAGTTAAGAATCCACGGACCCGGTTCATCTTTGACAACATGCTGAAGGTATAAAAACGCCGTATTTTTCATACACATTGTCTGCATAATCCAAGGGAGCTTGACATTCCAGTACACTTTAAAATGAACTTGAAAAGTCTATCTGTCTCTACGTCAGGCACTTTGGCAAAGGTTTCCACTTGAAGCTCGCGATTAAATTTGTTGTAGTTACGTTCATTGCTGATGCTCTGCAGTTGACATTTTTGTTTTATTCCCCAGAAAATGGACATCATAAAGGAACTCAGTGACAGTGTACAAATAGGTAAGTAAAAGTTCATACTTTTTGACATTGTTTATGAAATATCAAACAGAAGTGATGTAGAGGAGAGCTTACAACAGTCTCATCCTGCCTCATTTTGAAAGTTAAGAGAAAGACGTCAGCAAAGGTAGCTGCAAGGAGCCATGTTTGTTTTAACGAACCTGCTCCATTTGAGGACAGGAGTTCCTTTCCAACTGCCTCAGAAAATCATATTTATTTTTGACTTCTGACACCAGATGGCTGGCACAGCCTTAAGGTTTCTGTGACCTCAGTTGCACGAGCCAAACTTGTTTTTTCCCAGTCAAATTTCCTTGCTGTACAACAATCTCCGGCCTCGGTATTTTGCTCCAAGAGCAACGGTAATTTTCTCCAGGGTTCCCTTTTCTTGCTTGCTGGAAATTGCTTCATGTGCCGTGAATTATGCCTGTTATCGAGCTCCAGCATGTAATAAATGACACCTCACATTATGGGTTTTGTTTCCAGATGCATGACTCGTTTTTTGAATTTGATACTTCAGTCAGCTTCTGGAGTGTGCAACATGTATCTCTTCATGGAATATTCCAAATTTTGAAAGTTGGACCCCAACATCTGTCTTTTTTGAACAATTTCTTTTATTCTGGTACTTTTTGTGTTTGTAGTCCATGCAGTCCATGAGGTCCCTCAGCTTTTGAGGAAGGAATCTAGGGATTTCTGCCTGCTTCAAAGCAGCAAAATTGAGGTAGGAATAAAATTGTCATGTCAATTATGGCTGATATATTCTCATTCATTGTAAAACCTATGAGCCAAGTGTGAGAATTGACATGTGCATGTTATGTTTCCATGTGCACTGAACCAGTCGCACCATTGAGAAAATGGTGTCTTGTCTTAGGTTCCTACCAGCACTTTGTCTCTGAACTTTGAACCCTTGACAGACAAGGTCCCATCAAATGACCCATCCACCTGTCCTTGGATGGGCAAGTTGCGATTCTGGATGGACACTTTTTGAAATGTACAATTGCACATAACTGGTAGAGTTTTGAACAAGGACAGTAAATCTGACGCTTGGGTTTTTTCGTACAATTTTTTATACAACTAAAATTTATTTTTGAGTAAAACAAGAGCAGAAAACATACCTTGTAAGCAGACCAACCAACCCTGGTAAGAGCTGTAAGAGCCCAGGGCCCAATTTCATGGCGCTGCTTACCTCAGAATTCTGTGCTTAAGATCTCCATTCTGTGCTAACTGCCAGCAGAAAAATTCTGCGCTAACTCTTTATGCACAAAATCCTTAGTTATGGGATGTATGTATGCGCTCAAGCCCAAATTCCTTGCTAACCCCTGCAATACGTTCGCCATAAGCACAGAATTTTCTGCTACGGTAAGTGCCAATTTCTTGCTTGCAGTAAGCAGCACGGTGAAATTGGGCCCAGATGTAGGGAGATTGAGCCGGCGTAAGTGGAACCACCAAAATAGAGGTAAAAGAAAATATGCTTTCCTATGTAGATAATTCATGTCCTTCCATCCATTAGGGTTCGTCACACATTGTCTCCTTCACGTCAGCAAATGTAGCAGAGTGCCCTCCCTCAGAGGCCATCCCTAGAGCCCACGTTCTACCTAGTGGTTGGGTCATCGAACCCATTGTTGACAACAGAGGGTCTAAGTTCTCCATGGTTACATACATAGCACAGGTAAGCATCAAGAACAGCAAGTGTAAAGTGGGGAAATATTTGAGAGCATGGTTTAGTGTTGATCTGTGGTAGGTATTCAGCACAACGTGCTGTGGCTAAAAAATGTTACTCGGTGTAACAAACCTGCAATTTGCCATGTGGCATTTTGTGGGGCTTTTTGTGGATTGTCAGTTTGATTTGATTGTGTTGATACATTTGAACCAAGTGATCATATCCGCTGATTGGCAGATCTTTTTCCCCTCTTTGTTTGAGAGAACTGTCAAGTGCAATGAGTTCCAGGAATCCTTGTAGGCCTTTGTTACAAAAGTTATCATCTCAAGCGTTGAATTTGCAGAGAGGATTTCCCTGCTTAAAAACCAAAGACTGGCTCTGCAGTCCAAGATTCTGGTTTGGCTGATGAACCACTCAATCAGGGTGTTACTGAGTGGCCTTGAGGTCTAGTCTAATCTTGTCATTGTTATGATCTCTTCAAATATGAACAGTTTTACAATTTCAGTTGAACAGAGAGACTGCTTTGCGTGGGCGCTGACACTCTAAACTCCAGAAAACCATAACTGTTAACAATTATGTTATCTAGCCTTGTGTGCGCAATTAAGGCAGTGCAGGTTTTTTTCTATTCGTGGAGAACCACAACTATGCTTACTGCACACACATGGAATAGGGGAGGGATGGGACAAGTGGGTCATCGGGGGCAACTGGCACATTCTTAGACCAAATTAAATTAAAAGGTTATGAAATTGACCAGTTGCGTTTAAACAACTATTTAGTTTTTCAGAGACTAAGCTGAACATAAATTGAGGCCTAAGTGAAAAATATAAATAAACTTGAAAAATAAACTTCAAATCATGATTTAGGATAAAAATGCCTAAACCAAGCAACTCCGTACTTACCTTAACATCCCCAAATCCAGAAATTACCTGACTGGAGGAAAGGTAGAGGAATTTTCTAATTAATTTTTTAAATTGAACGCTGGTGCTTCTGAGATAATTATGATTGCCAATTTCAGTGTTTTATTATCAATTTACTCATTCCACCATTCATTTTGTACCCTGTTGGTGGCAAGCTTTAAGGTTTTATGATGTGGTCCACTTGCCCCTGGTGTGGGGCTAGTGGTCCACTTTTACATGAATTTTTAATGAGTTCATACGTTTTATTAATGTTATTGATTTCAGCTGTTTGCAATAAACAAATACGTGTTTTGGTCATGTTTTAATAGTAGTTTTATCCTTTTCCTGGATTATTGAATATGGTTAGAATAAAAAATGTGCCTAAGTGGTCCAGTAGCCCTACTCTCGCCTACAATTGTATATTAAACAGGGTTTGATCAATGGTATGCTAGCGGTTATACCAAATAAGTCATTACACATGATCGGTAACCCATCAGTCACATTGCAGAAATTCATATTGCTATTATGTAAAAGCCTGTTGCCCCGAAGCCCTTGATTGATGGCAGGCTGACAAGTATTGCTACCTATGGGAGTCAACAGCACCATCCAATCAAAATAAAATGGCGAAATATTTTGACTGTTTTTCTGGCACAGGTCTGCATAGGTGGCAAGGGTGTACCAGCTAGCTTCATTCATTTCCTCTCCAGACGTGTTCCCCTCAGCGTGGCATATCTTCGCCTCTTTGTTGAAGCAGAGAACATGTAGGAGGATTTCAAGACTTCGGCCCCCTCATGCATAGCAAGTCTTGTGTTTATGTCTTCAAAGTATTTAGTCGATGTTTGTGCTTTTGCCAGTGACCACATATAGCTGAAATCATTTTTCTGTAAGGCTCATCTTTTGGCCAATTAATGCACGGCCACCAATTCAATTTTTGTGCCTGTCTCATAGTACTGAGGATTTACTGACCATTTTTTTTCTTTAATCAGTATCCATCACTCACTTAGTGTGGCTGAAATTTTTTTTTTCCTTTTCTACCTGTTGTGCTGATAGTTTTCATGGAAAATGTTTGCACTGAAACCTCATTTCAGCTAATACAGGAAAATGGACCTTTTACAATAGCCCTCAGCAAGGCTGGAAACTTAATGAACCTTTTGTCTCTTACCCCCTCCGCTAAAAACTTTCCAAAATACTGTTGGTGGATTTACAGTAGGGTGAGTTTATAAAGAAGAAAGTACACAGAATGAGATTGTTAAACACCTTACAAAATAGTGCTCGTTTTTCTTGCTGAGTGTAGCAGCCAGACAAAAGAATGCTGAAAATTGTAGGGTGCAGCGGTACACTTTAAAACTATTTTTTATTTCATGACCGGAAATAAAGGCAGGCCTGCGCCTGATGTTAGTGGTTCTGGCTTTCACACCATTGTTTATTCATGAGTGGCAGGCAAGGGTTTTCAAACCATACACAAGCTGTACACTTTTTCAGTGAATGAAATATACAGGAAAGAGGCTGCCCATTCTGAAATATAGAATAAGCGCCCTGGCCACTGTAGCTTGCAAGGTTGAAGAAACCTGTCAAGGGGAGACACTGAGAAGCAGTTACAGTTTTACAGGTGGGAGGAAAACCCCAGAAAAATATTTTGGGTAACAACCCACAGCATCAGGTAGGGACCGAAAACAAAATTCACCTGTGGACCTAGCTGAGCATAAATCCTGGACCCACAGAGGTGAAATGCGAGGAGAGATCCACTTCACCAAGCTGACTACCACTGCATTAGTAGCAGATACTGTTAGGTTAACAGATCATATTCATGACTTAACTCTCTCAGACCTGGATCCCTGACACTTAATTTTGCCATGGACGATTTGTCAGAATAGATGATGATAAGCCACCATTTCACCTCATTCGTACCCACGTCTACATTAAATGGGACCTTGGAGAGGTTAAGACCAAAAAGTGTCATCAGTTTCCTGCATAGTGGAGGATCCAGAGGTACTGGAGAAGGATCCAAGCAAAAATCTTTGGAAGATGTGGTGAATGTGTGTTGTGTATAAAATCTAGCATTGGCATGTTACAAAGTAACATGAGAGCATTAGAATGGTACATGGTAACCAACTAACATAGGAGCATTAGAATGGTACATGGTAACCAACTAACATAGGAGCATTAGAATGGTACAACATTATTTTGGAAAATTCTTTGAAGTTATTTAGTTTTAGATGGAGTTGTCATTGAAAGTGCATACACTAATGACAAAATGAAAGTTTAGTCGGCAGGATTTGGACATAAATTTATTCTCATCGTATTTCTGGTAACATTTACTTTTTAATCTATCGGGAAATGCTATGGTGCTTATTTATATTTTGATTGCAAGAAATCACTATGCCAATTTTTATGTGCAGTTTCTAACTAATTTGAGTGAGCCTTTGTTTTGTTCAAGTGAATGTGTGATATCAAATGGCTTGTTTTTCCTTATTTCTAAAGCCACGCTTAATTTGACTGAGGGAAGAACTCTGAGTAAATAAGAAACTAACCTTGATAGCTTCTTGTCTGACTAGAAATTAGTGCCAATTATATGATTTAATTATAATTGAAAAAGCAAAATGATATCTTGCTATGGAAGTTTGGTGTTCTAATTTCTGAGGGGAAACCCTCCAACCAACATATTCTTGTGATTTCATAAATTTTCTAAGACTGAAAAATTTCTGAGAATTTGCAGAAACAATTGTAATGGCCAGTATTTGTCAAGGATGGGAGGTGTCCCAAAACAGACTGATACATATACATGTACATGTATATAGCTGTAAAATTTATGTCCCCCAAAAGTTGTGAATCTTAGTTGACATAAAAAAATCTAAAGCTTAGCATGCATTGAGCTGGTCTTGGAATGCAGTTGTAGAATTATCTGGGCACCCGAAAATTTGAGGCTGTCACTGACAGGGCTAACAGGTTGCACATTTTGTAGTTTTCAGGCTCATTTATGGGGGGGGGGTGTCAATGGTGTACCATCCTTACATACCTAGTATGGACTCATTAATAAACGATGTCAACACGATGCAGGGAGGAAAGATATTCTGTGGACTTACCCATGTCCAAAGAACATTTCCCCATCTCACAACAAGATTGTAAGAGGCATTTGGGGGTTAGGGTTAAACCGCTAAGTCGCAAAAGGAAAAGGAGCATTCGGAGAAACCTTACAAAAGAAACCCAGCTTCAAATGGTCTCCATGGTTACAGAAAACTGGGCATGCATGAAAACAGGAATTTCCACTCTGGGTATATAACATAAACCTGTGTGTGTGCATGAATCCTGCTCCCAAGTACGATATCTTCTCATTGTAATTGCTACATTTGTCTGCAAAACAGCTTTAATCAAACCGGTGCTGAAATACTTTTTTTTTTGTCAGTCAAGCATTCTGGTTTCTTTGGACTGCTGGAAAGCTTTTACTGATTGATGTAAATGTGCAGTTTGGATTAGGAAGCAGCTGAATGAAAACATATTGAGAGATCTCTAAACCTACTTGTGTAATAGAATATTTTTAATCCTTGATTGTAAAGTCTAAATTTATGCCTTTTTTATCCTACTTTTTAAGAGCAGGTTTATGTAAATTGAAAGCAGATTAGTTGTGTGCTTTGCAAAAAGTGAGCAAATTCAAGCAAATTGTGAGTCACCGCGGGACAGATAAATACACTTACTGAATAAGAATACATGTAATTGCAACTTTGTACAAAAGAGTTATTGTCTTTTTAATCTCAGTGCCAGTTATGTTACATAATCTTACTGTAAACAAAAAGCTAATGAGAATATAATGTATACGGACAGTGGGAGGCGACCATGAAGTTACGTTTAATATGAGAAGTATTTTGGAGTAAAGATGGTGCATGCGTTTTAATCAGTGTAAAATTATTGCATTCAATTCCATGTGAAGACACAAGAGAAAGACAAAGAGCTTTTAAATTATCTTCTTCAATTTTGGCGATGCCTTGTCCAGAGATTTGGTGTGTTGGAAGGTACATAAGGGAGTTGGGTGTTCTGTGGGTCGTCAGGGAGCTGTCGATGGAATTCTTTGTTGTTGAAGAGATCTATATTTGAAAAGTTGGATTTGCACTTTGCAAACAAAATTTCATACTCTTTAGTGTTGTACTTTCTGTGAGCTTATGGGAGAAGCATCACAAGCTGGCTCAGGTTTAGGACTTTAACGCACAATATCTGGCTTTAACTACTTGATGTTGGATGCTGTGTAAACACACAATTTTTCTGATATGTTCCACGGAGGACGTGTACATTCATTCTAGAATTCCTTTTTCATGTCTGCAGTTGCAATTTTTAAGAATTTGCAGGGGAAAAAATGCCGCAGCTGCTTTTTCGAGTGAGAAAATCCGACATTAACTGGTGGAATTTAACTGACCCCCCACCCCTCCAAAAAAATCAGCGAGAACGAGGCAATAGTCACAAGAAACTTTGCTTGTACATCCCTATTTGAAGGTTTGATCAAGGCCTCATCCGTTTTTGTGGAAAGAGACTGAGCTAGTTTGGTATTTCAAAAAGCAATGTTATTGAAGAAAAAAGCATGAGACATCACACCAGGTTAACCCTAAAACAGCTGGAAGGGGGGGGGGGAATCCGCCGACCTCACAGGTGCATGTTGATGTTCTGCAGTGACCTTTGGTTTAGGCATGTGCTGTTGAAATACATTACTAGCTCATTCCTAAACCTGTGAAAGCCCAATTATTTGCAAACTCTGTCTTGACTGTTCACATAAATTGACTTGATGGAGTTTCAAGGACACAAGGGGTGAGAAAAAAGATATTGACAGGGAATAATAAATTAACAATACGGGACCTCAGAAGCTCGCATTACATTTTAGAGGCCAGGAAGTCTTAAGATATTTGTGTTTCCTTAGTAACTGTAACTTGAGTGCATGAAAAGACATTATTAATACATTTGAAAAAATGTGTAGGTTGCAGAAATGAAGTTATGGGTGAGACAGGTGTTTTAGTGCAACAAGGGTGGGGTGGATTGGCAGGGTAAGAGTTGTAATTGGGTACGCCCCACCCGTCCAGCCCCACTCCTCCAAATAATGACTTTGTCAACTCACCAAAAAGAGAAATTTTCCAGGTTTTTTTGTTTTAATGTAGTACTTTTTTAGTTGGTTAACCTCTTCCCTGTGGAAAGGGCTGTAGTGTAGAGTCACACTCAGTGTGCAATGCAGCAGAACGTAAGCAGAATTAAAACTGTATTTAGAGTTTTGACGAGTCCAAAAGTGGTAAAACTACTAATTATATTATGTTTTGCTGAAATAAAATTTGTGTCCCCTGGAAACATGTCCTTTAAAGTGCTTTAAAACTCTGAGAGTACCTCAGTTCAGTAACAGTAACACTTACCTAGAGTTGCTAAGTCTTCCTCCGAAGTTTGGGGATGAAATAAATGTCTTTGTATGAACATTCGTTTACAGCATATTTGCTTGTCGGTGTGTGTGTGTGCAAGGGTGAGCACTCCTTCGCGTTACAGGGAAATTTTTTACTATTGGCCAAAGTAAGACCCAATTGTGACATTTTTAGTCACCACAACATTTATGCAGGGGCAAGTGTATGCTTTTTTTGGGGGGGGGACTTGTCCCCGTGTTTTTGGTCCCCACGTGTATATTTTTAAGGTAAGAAGCACACTACATGTGAACACAGGATTCGGAATCACTGAGGTCTTGGTCTCTAGCGGGAGGGGGCGTGTTCTCCTTTAGTATTGCCAGTGGTCATTGACCTTTTTCCCTTTTCTTTTATCCTCTGATGTTTTAAAGTTTTTTCTGAAGTACCAGATAACCTCGACTCCAGCCCTAACGGGAAATTCTGGATGTCATGAGAATTACCGTCCGGCTGGACACTCATCAGGCTGGTAACAGGCACCGACAAAAATTGAAGTTATGACTTTTATTTGAGTCTTTTGCCTCTGTAACTTCCGTGGGTGTGCTTAGTACGACATTGTGACCATTTGCTCCAATAGTTTTCTTCGCTGGTAACGCCAGAAGTCTCTAGCGCCATCATTTGTTTGTCTTCGATTATATGATCAAACACCCCTTTGCATAAAATGGTTCCGGCTTACAACTGTCTGGTAAATCTAGTACCCTGTCTTGGAGGGAACTCTTATTTAGAAAACTGTTTATTATGTGCACTTTTTTCTTCCCGGTCGACCAGACTAAATTTCGAGAAAAGCAAAACAGGCGAGCTGAGGCCCGGGGATTTTACGTGAAGAAAAAAATCCTGTTTTCCACTATTTCAGAATGCCGTAACCCATTTGGAATTTATTGCAAGTTTCCTCACAGATAGCTGTCAACTGAATGAGTGTTCTGCTGTGGATTTATCTGTCAAATATTGCGGATTTTATCGTAAGTATGGTGAATCGGTATGAAATCTGCGTGTACAGCCGAGTTGACCGTAATGTGTAGCTGTGCGTGCCAAGTCCGTCAATCCGGCTGCGCCGATATGCGGCGTGCGTACTTGGCATGGCGTGAGTAATTCATCAGGCGGTCTAGTCCGGGCCGTAATAACTTGTCAGAGTTTCTGTTTTACGACGAGAACAGGATGTACCCAATGGAAATGAGTCGAAAGTTTCCCGAGATTTGGACATCATTATAAGTTCGATAAGCGCGATAAATGTTGCCTGTTGTGTTCATGGTTTTGGGGAAGAAATATAGAAAAGGCCTAGGCCTATAGTTATTTCAATTTTATACTTCAGAGCAGTGACACTGAGGGTAAATATTTATAACTTATTGTAAAGGCAGTGTTTTTTTTTCAGGCACCGGCAATAGTTCCAAAATAATATTTTGCCGGTATTTGTGTTTTCTCATTAGTCCAAATGTATGATGTCAGTCACTGTTGAAATACATGTACCCTAACGTGGCCCGCATTTATTTTGCAACTAATAGTAAGACGAAGAGCAATATTTTCACCTCAGTTATTTTCCCAATAACCTTAACCTTCCCCAACCACACAAAATTAAACAGTAGTAAAGTGTTTAATTCTGTGGGTATAGGTCTGGTAGGCCTATAACAGCTGGCATTTGCATTGGGTTTGGCATACCTCAGAAAAANATTAGGGATAAGTGAAATTTGATGAAGCTCCAGTATTTCCGTGTGTAAATCTCAAATGTCTGTTTCCCGTTCAAAGTATTGATGAAATGTCAATTCAGTCCCATTTTCCGTTTGTTTTTTGGTGCAAACTGAACTCTTTTAAGATGTGTCCCCCAAAAGTGGAATAAGTTTCTTCATACTTGAAGTTGGGCGTGTGAGAGAAATAATGACAGTTCTAGATTTCATCAACTTTGAAGAATGTCAGTGTGAGATTTTCTGTCTTTTGGGGGGAAGTGTGCTTTGTCAGGAAATTGGAAGTTTGTTGAAACAAAATTTGGGCATCGTGGTGCCTCCCCCCTTACGTTAGAAGGCTCTATCATCAGTTTCATAACATGAGAATGTATTGTGAGTGGGCACCTGTGTCAGTGACTATGTGTTCTGATGGAGAGCTCCACTAGTGTCAACATTGTTACCAGACTTATTAAGTGTTAAATTTGGTAGCTATTAACGGATATTGTCAGCAACAGTGATGTCATAAATATGGACCAATCAGAATAAGGCTTCCAGCGGGATATCGTTTTGGAACTTTTGCCAGTTGGGAAATCCAGCCCTAGGCTGTTGCTCATGATGTGAGATCTACTGGCAAATCTTCGCATGATTTGAGTCATAAAGTTTGGTTTCCAGCTTACCGTAGGCTAGGTGAATGTAAGTAAAATATGTGAATAGGAAAGAATTCCATACTGTGCAGTGTACACACTGTTTTCCCCACACAGTTTCCCTCTAATGTCCTAAAAAGTCAAATTTAGCATTGAAAATATGGAAGAATTTACTTAGAAAACACTTGAGAGAATTTTTAGACCTGTCTCAAAGGGTTTGTGCATAGGGTGTCAAGCAGCGTCCGTATATGAAATTCTTTCCTGTGAATATACCGGTATCTAAAAAGGGAAGACATAAATTAAGGGCACTAGCATTTTGCTTGTTTACAAAATCTGTGACTGCCTCTGCTTTCAACATGGAATGGTAGAGTTAAGGCCACGTAAAAACAATTCAAAAGGCTACTGAGAAAAAGAAACCTAAGATTTAAACTACAAACAAACATTGTTCTGTATACGTGTACTTGTATGATTACAATAATGGCCTCTTCTAATGAGGGCCTAAATTTGAAAAATGTTCGTGATGTTGTAGAAACTTGCATTTCTCAGCTCAGTTTCAGACTTGGTCTACTCGTACATGTAATGCTCAGTGTCAAATCATGTGATATTTCATGGTGTCTTTCCTTATTTATAATTTTTCAGTCCTACAATGTACGAGATGTACATGTACATGTACTTGGTTTATTTATTCAAATTATATGGAATTTAAACCATGGAAGAGTTTATTCTACTGTTTTTAATCGACAATCTCTTCTAAACATACATGTACATGTTTATAGGCTGTATAAAAGTTGATTTTGTTGTTGACAAAAGTTAGACCATCAAAACTTAGTGGAAGAATATACTTTTTGTGTACACACTGCTTGATTGTCTACATGTTGTTACATGAACACAATTTCTAGATATGTGGTTTACTCAATGTTTGAAAAACTACAGGTAACCAGTGTTCGATTTCCCTTGTATCGCATCGCATTTTGTGACACAAAGTTGACCAAATGCTTTTGCACTTTCTAAAATAAATTGTACATCATGAGATGCAAAATGCACAGGGCTTCATGCCGTAATATGCTTGAAACAATGATTTGATTTACATATCATACAGCGGCCACATCATCCTTTGAAATACACATATATGCAGAAATTGAGTCCGTGAGGAGCTCACTTCATTCATTCCCATTGAGATAGCCAAAGTGGGGAACCAGT
The DNA here is from genome assembly GCF_001949145.1 of Acanthaster planci. Next base: position 924,689 of record NW_019091409.1, read on the forward strand.
AATGGTCACACGTTACGCGAGTGGTGCGGCATGCATTTCCAGCTCTGGGCACGGTGTGCATGAAGCATGTACCGGTATTCACACGATAGACTAACAACACGTGGTCATCTTTTCATGTCTCAGAGTTGGACATTGCATTAAGCTTAAATTCTGAACATTTCAAATGGAAGTTGAATTTGAAAGTTAAAAGTAATTAATGGAAGAGTGAGACCAAGTTCAGTTTACACTCCAGGGCTAGAATAAAAAAGGTGATGGATGTTTCGTTTTTTGACAAATGGTACTTAGGCTTTTGGTTGTAAGGAATATCGATGTACAGTGAACAGCACAGTGCATCATGAATGTACTACCAGATTGTACAGAAATTTGAGAGTCCCCTTACATTGCACACTGACTTTTACTTGACTTGTTGCCAAATCATTTGTTGAAAAAACTTTATTTTGTTAAATACCGAACCGGTACTGGTACAGTACTGTAACCTTCATAATACATGCTGTTGAACCTGTTCCTGTTGATCCTGGCAGGATACTCGGGTGTGTTTAGCCGTTGATGTTCATCATGTGCAGCAGTTTTAGGCAGATCCTGTGTGCAGGCTTTTTTTTATCCCTATTTTCAGGTACTTTATGCTTACTTTACCCACTTTAAAAATTTCCTGACCCCAGACTAGGATCCCAATTGTTCTGAAAATTATTTGAAAAAGTATTGTTGAAGACTTCTTTGTTTTATTGTTTTCTTTTATATGAATATTCAGTGATTTTGTGCTGTTATATTGTGAAAAAAGTGCTACACAAAATAAAGCAGTTGCTATGCAAACAAAATGTTGTATCACAGTTATTGCTATGCAAATACTGTATTTTGAAGAAATCAAACACTATTGGTAACATGAAAACCTTACATGGAATTCATTGCTCATCCAGATCCATGTACAAGAACATTGTGTAGGTTACATACGGGTGTATATAACAAATTTATTCAGGCTACCGAAGATGCATAATCTCTATTAATTTTCTTATGTAAAGGTAGTTACTGATGCATACATGGTACATGTAAATGTCTGGCGTGGAATCAACCAGTCACTAAAAACCTAAAAAAGTATTGGGTAAAACCTGCCGTTGTTCGTAGATGAATGTACAATGCAATGTAAGATGGATTGGGGAGCATACTCATTTTTCTCCTCATAGTTTGCTTTAAATATTCTTTTCTGCATTCACGCAGGGCATGTCTGGTTGCATTGTTTGCTAGCTGGTGTGAAGAGGAGGTACTATTCAACTTGTGAAACATACATGTATTTGGTGGCTTTACGTATCCATGCATAGTGTGGTTGGAACACAGCACTAATGTGGTTCATTAATCTCACACTGCTAATGTGGTATGAGAGTCTGTCAGCTGACATTTACATCACATTTTGTCTCTTTATTCCCTTCCCGTTTAGTGGACCTATGCTACCACCAGTGTTTAACCCTCTGTCTTGGGGTGTGGTCTGTCGGGAAGTAGGAGTATCACTGTCACGTTGAGGATGGCTCATTGGCGGAGGGTCAATGGCGTGGAAGAGGACGGGGACAGCGCTTGCAGTCATCATCCCCACCACATTGTCTACAAAAAGGTACAAAGCTGACAGATCCTAGCCCATTTCCCTGTGGACCTTCCGCACAAGTATCTCTGAAGGGTTAGCGCACAATGAGAGAGGGGGGGATTGGGGAATGCTTGAGTGCCCCTAACAGTGTGTGCACATGCTCAAGTGTGCTCTTATTAGGTGAAGATGTGAGGTTATATCCATTCAGATGAAAATTGGTCCTGCTTATGTACGTTGCACCATAGTTGCTTGGACTTTTTCAAAATTACATGTACACATTGGGGGACAAATGTTTAGAGACTTGTCTCCAGCAGTCTTAAACAAGAAAGCAAAAAAGGAGTCCTAAGTAATACCCGTGATGAAAATACAGTCGCCATATTTTTCTTTTAAATACAGCTATCCCTAACAGTCCCAAATCCTCTGATTTCAATATTATTTTACAAGTACATACTGGTACACTCAAGGGGTTAGGGTTAACAAAGAATAATTACAATGTAACAAAATGAAAAAGTGCAAAATAAACAGTTCTCAAGAATGATAAACAATAAAAAAGGGATGAATTTGAATTCAGCGTCAGTTAAAATTGAATTTAAAAAAAAAATTGTAACGCAGGTAATTTTTGAACTGCAGAATCAGCAATGAATTCAAAGTTGCACGCTTCAATTCATAGTTTGTGAATGCCTGGGTTGTTATGTGCTTTTAAAAAAAAAAGATGAGGGCATTCAGTATGCACGGATTATCTCTTCGACCCTTTGTGGTCTTAAAAAATACATTTTTTACAATTCACAGTGAATGACTCAGGTTCAGCTCTGTAAACTGTCTGGCAGGTGTCACTTCAAATATACATGCAAATCCAGTCATAACATTCAGAGGGAACATTTCCCCCCCCCCCACCATTTACTTTAATTGATGATTGATACTCCAAAGTGGTATCGTGGGTACATATATGTACATGTACTGTACATGTACGGTATGTACATGTAGCTTTGAGAGGAAATTATTTATTAACTACATGCATTGAAAAAAAGAATATTTGTATGATTTATTTTTTATCACGTACGTGTGCTTGTATAGGTTTTACAGAGGTTTCACATGTAAACAGATACTGTACCTTGAGTGTGCCTAATTGGTCATCAGTTAATGTGGTTGTATGACGTCATACAGAACTTGATATGCACTATGCGTACACACGCTAGAACATACAATGTAGGTACATGTATCTAGGTACATGTCATGTAAAGATGGAGAGCTCTTGGTTTTCGCCGGCTGTTCTTTCCATTTATTTGGTCATGCGTGAGTTGAATGGAAAAGGTTGAACCTCTTAACATTTATATGGTATGTCCTTGGATGATTGGAGATTGGAAGCAGCAAGATTGGTGCATCGGTGACGTCCTCACTTCACTTGACAAATGTTTACTTGTTGATTAAGTAGCTTTCCAAAAAATTTACTAATCCCAACTTTTTGAGACCGTGCCCTGGATATCTAGTGAGATGATATTAGTCACCCACAGAAATGTTGTGCCATGTTGTTTTCAGTAATGAATTTAAGCTGGAAAAAAATCTTGTTGAAAACTTTGTTAACACGTACACATTTGTACCTTCTCATGGTATGCATGTGGGACCAGTACATGTATCAGTGACAACAGTAATTACAAGGAAAGTTGTTGAAGCTTCATGTACCGTACAGAACACATACATGTACAGGGTACCAGTGCAATCACAATGTACAGGTACCCTCACCCATCTGTACATGTACGGGTACCTACAGTACATTTACATGTACATGTAATACATTACACATGTACCATTAAAAGTATGAACAAACATGTATGTATGGCTTACGTTAAAGATACATGTACCCCAAGAGTGGCATCAAAAACCTGAAATACCGGTACCAGTACATGTAAGTTGATGTTTCAAACATGAAACAAAAAAGAGAGAGTTGAAGTGATCCATCTACCGGTACTTGTGAGACTCTCACTTTTAAAACAGGGCTTCACTTGAGTGCAGGTTCTCAGTGTGACCACTGACTCACATCCATCCAGAATTTTCTTTCTGGACTTTAGTGTTACATGCACATGAGAGTTTGTCTCCCATTTTTTTCTGATATGTTTAGACGGTAGGACTACCGGCATACCGGTACATTTGGGGAAGAGAATTGCTAAACCTTGTTGTCTGCTTGCATCCTGAATATAATTCGTCATACCAGTGAGGAACAGCTGTTGTGTAGGGCCCCTATCATTTATGTAAGACTCGACAAAGAGCCTTTTGTGACACGAAGGAGGAAAAACATACAGGACGTTGCATTTTCTGTGTATCGGTTAGTTCTGACAGCACTCTCCATTGACCCCAAAAGGCAGGAAGCAGTGACTGTAGTGAAAACAAGCATATTTGCTGAATGGCTTCCCCTCAGTCTGTCGGCCACACTTCTCCTCTATTCCTCCTACACCCCTCATCACATAAACACCTGCTATTCATGCGCACCTCCGTCGCCGATCTATCCTGACCAATTGTAATATAATATGTGACCGCTTATTAATTCTATACATGTTCCCCCGCTCCTCCGTGCTCCTTGGACGTTGCAGTGCGGGGGTTCCATAGTAACAAGAGTAATTAGTTTCTATGGCGATGAGGGTCAAAAACTATTCATTGGTGGTTGCAGGCTTCCCGTTACAGCCACAGTTCCTGTGTACATGTACCGGGTATGTGTGGGGGGGGGAGGCGAAGGGAAAGATGGCAACAGTGAAATTCAATTCATGGGGGGGAGATGGAAGAAATATACGAACTTTTTTTACTCCTAAGCTTTTGGCATGGATCAGTGTGTGTGTGTTCTAAGGTCTGTTCCCTCTGAATTGTTTGTAAAGTGAAAGACAGTTCTAAAATGGGGGAGTGTGACGTGTCATTAATGGCTGCAGTTTGTAGAATCTCGCTGCCTTTCTTCATCTTATTCCAGTCTTTGTGTTACGGAAGTGAACTTGGGAACAATTTATGACGTAAAGCATTGATGTCACATTGAGGAAACGTGATCGGTGTTAAACTTTGAAATCAAATGATTGTTCATATGCATGTTGGATACATGTACCGGTATACATGCATTGTTCATCCACGTATGGACTGGTACACGTACATACATGTACACGTATACTTGTACATGTGCATACAAGTACCCGTAGTTTTCAGTTTTACAAGTGTTTTGCGTGCCAGCAGATCATCAGGAGTCACTGGTTACAGTGTACATGTATCTGTAGGAGAGCTCGATCCGAGTTACAAATATTGGAATAATTTCCTGTATGATGGAAGCCAAAACGAAAACTAAGCATTACCGGTACATTCTCACCCACAGCATTTAGATGTAGTAAGATCCCAGACTGAATCAAGATAAAGAACTGAGAATGTTCTTTTGATGCGAAAAGAAATTACTGAAAAAATGCATTGAAGATCTATTCATTTTGTAGTACATTTACTTTTGTTTTAGCTGGTCACATGCGGTACATGTACAAGTGTACATGTACATGTACAGGTAAACTTTTGTGTACGGGCACATGTTAGTACATGTACATGTGTACTTACACATGTACCTACAGGGAAACATGTTTTTTGGGCAGTCGTGGACGTTCCTATTGTCTAGCTCTTTTGTTCGTACTCTTTTGGAATGTTTTGTACACGTTTGGCAATTGTGGACCTTTGAGGAATCGTGGACGGTAATTAATTCTTTTGTTTAACCCTCCTTTACAAAGATACATTCTTGACACAGTTGTCATATCAGTCAAAATCAGTCAAATGTCCCATACATGTACATGTATGTACAGGGGCAAATCAAGTGGAAAGAATTTTGGACTGGTTTTGACAGTTACAGCAGAAGGAGGATTAACGTCTACAATTGTTTGGGAACATAGTGCATGTGTACTTGCACATGTACTTGAAATGAAATATGTTTCTGGATCCCTTTAAATGATTCTGAATTAACACCGTTTTTAATTTTGTTTATTTTGCATGAGAGAAAAAAAAAACATTTCAAGTGTTTTCATCTCTGTTGAGCATTTTGGTGAAAAGGGTTAAAGATATCACTTGTGCAAGATTCTACCTGTACCATACCGTAATGCACCGTACAATTTGTGACTCATTTTGTTGGGTTGGATTGGGTCACGCGTGCATACATGTACATTGTAAATTACATCACTGTGTCCGTCATGGCTGTGTACCATACAGTGTACATGTACCTTACATGCAGGACTGTACATGTACATATACATGTACCTGTACGTCCAGAAAAATGTCAGCTTTTGCAAATAGTGTTCAAATAATTTTACTGTTGATCGAGGATATAAATTTGTCTTCATTAATGATCATACACTGTACATGTAACCACACTGCACCAACTTCTCAGTATGTTTTGTAATAATGAGATTTTGATTGACAGTTGGTAGAATTAAACTGTCTCACCAACAAGAGGTTACAAATCAGTTAACAATTATCTTCCTAGACAGGACTTTGGCCCCCTTTTAAGAATGGATAATTACCGGTACATGTACATTCGTGATTGTCAATATGACCGATTAAATTTAGCATCAGTACTTTTATTATGTTTGCAGAGGCACAATGTACATGTACATGTTAGAAGTTTATAATTTAATGCACCATTCCATGTATGTACATGTATGTATGTTATCCTGCTAATATGGTACATGTACTTTCCCAGTCATTCTTTTAATTAACTGCTGTATAATTTACATTGTTGTTTTAACTTTTTTTTTGTTATGTGATTTTTGTTTCTGGGTTTTTTTGTCGATGGTCTTGTATGCTGGGGCAATTTCTTGCATCCAAAACCAAGTGCTGTCATACATGTGTACACATGTATTAGCCATATTCTTGGAATGGAAAGGTGCCGATACCTACCGGTACATGTACATGTACATGTACCGGTAGTTTCTCTAATCTTATCTCATTTTGGGTTCTTAGTTTAGGAGAAATTCAAAAACAACCATGCAGCCTTTTCAATTTCAGTTACCACGAACATTAACGCTAACGTTCCCCATCCCATCAATTTACAACAGCAGAGTTTGTGGAAATTTGATGGGTTGATGTGTGCATATGAAACCTACTACATAAAGTGTTGGGTTATGACAGAATGAGTTGAATGGTCCGCAAATTGTTCTGGGTCTAGAAAGGGAGTTACTGCAAGGAATGAAACTCAAGGGCGAAACGGCCCGTAGGTGGAGGTATGTGACATTATAATGTTGACCAATAATGCATAGTTAATGAATGACCTTATTATTAGTTGCACACGTACGGTATCACATTGTACTTATTGTACGTACCGGTACATGTACCGGTACATGTACCGGTACATGTACCGGTACGTGTACATGTAACAGGACACCAAATGCGTTACTACATATTATTAGCTCATATAATTACAAAGTTACAAATAACGTTCATACATGTAGGCCTACATGTAAATTGTATATTGAGACATTGCATTTTTTCAAGGGTTGCATTAAAAAAAATGCCCTCTATACATGTAGATACCGCCTGTAACATATAATACCGCATGTAAATCAAGGTACATGTACATGTATACTGTCCAGGATTCCCCTTGGGTACTGATACATGTACATCTAGCGATATGTGTTACGGTAGGTGGTCAAACAAATTTTGCCAAAATTCTAGTGCCTAAAACAAAAAGGGAGCATTTTCAAAAAGGCCTAAAATAAATTGTAGGCATGCGTGTACATGTACAGGGCATGTTCGTAAAATGGAACTTGCAACTTGGCCATTTTTCAAAACTTTTAAAAGAGTGACTTTAATCATGCAAAATACAAATTAGCACCTTCATACTTATAAAAATGATTATTTGGGGACAATTAGGCATACTGTGTATATTTGGTGGACATTTACATGTACATGAACATGTACTTGGATACCAGTGCATATCAAATGGAGTTGAATTAATTGAAAGTTTTACGTTAAAGTGCTTGCACCAGAGGACTTGATTTCAAAACTTCTCTCAACGACAAGGAGAATTCAGTATATTTTTCAAATGATGTACTTTAAAGCAGCTAAGAAATAACTTTAGAAAAATATAAGCCATAAAAAAGAGCAAAAAATTGATGGAAAATGATGAGAAAAGTTGAGCTCTCTTCATTCTCTTACCGTTTATAATCGCTCACACTGTACACTGTACATTTACCAGCATATCTGCCAGGTCTTATACCTTTCAACCACCAAAAATAATCTTTAAGTTTGGCTGCATCAAAAATGTATAAAGAGTACGTTGCGAACGTCATATTTGACAGAATTTTGATGACGTTCGAGAATTTGCCAAAAAAGGCATGACGTGTGAAAAGATTATACTTTCCCATTCAGTGACATTAACATTAACAACTTTGAGCATTAGATTTTCATCATGAATCACACATGTATTTTATGTCTCGTTTTTTGCAAACGGCATTCAGTATGACACATTTTTCTTTTGAGAAAGCTTGATACGAAGAGAAAAATCCTGGAGCGTCACCATTTCATAGAGGGGCTCATGAATATCGAATGAAAAAGAGGGTACACTATCTGGGTTAATGTAAAAGGTCAAACAGCCCATGATGCAGAAAAACGTTTCTCTAACGTTACCGCGAGATGATGACGGAAGCTGCAAAATTGCCACAATCAATGTTTTGAATTGCTGTTTTCGGAAACGAACTTGAAGAAAATGTGATCGGTCCAGTCGTAAAAGGATGATGGTTTGGAGGTGCTTTTTTGCACTCTTTTTTAAAGCTGTTGTACATCGATTTTAATTTTAGTCGCTGTTTAATACAGTCGATTTTTTTGACAGAATCGAATGACGTTCTTGACTACCGACTTTGAGACCGGAGTATTTGAGAGAGGTATTTTTAAATTTCGTGATTATGGTTTTAATATGTGTAAATATTATCACCTTTCACCACATATACACTGTAAATCTTTGTAAAATAACCGCAGGGATTATCACTCCTTGGTAACTTTTATTGGCTAGGATTTCAACAGGTTGTTCACGTCTGTCAAAAATACTGGCGTTCGAGACTTTACTTGATCAATTCTGATTATTAAAAAGTTGAAAGATGGGCACAGTCATCATTGTTCCAAATGTCAGCCATGACTTCCCTAATTTCATCAGACATTAGGAATTAATTCACTGCTGAAAAATGACCCTCCAATGTTGAATATTATAGTCCATATTTTGAGGAACCTGCCACATGTAAATGTACATGTACACTCCAATTTTCCCCCCTGAAATAAATTGATCTTGTGTCCCTCTTTATGTCAAAGTGATTTTGCTTTTTCCCTTCCGTCTTTTCTGTTGTACATGTATGTGGGGGGTGGGCGGTAAAATGCACCAAAAAAGCCTGAAGTACATGTACCTTGCTAAAATCAGTGAGGTGGGCCACTGCACAGCGTAGGCGGGGAAACCCTGATACTGTCCTCATACCGGTACATGCTGATCAGCTGTGTGACTGCTTGTACCTGTAATAAGATGGACCCAGCCTCTGCCAGTCTGCTATGTACATGTACAGCACATGTACAAGCAGGTTGGAATCAAGCAGGCATAATCAGCCTCCCCTCCCCCCCCACCTGCAATGACCTTAGGCCCATGCTCCATTGCCTCTAATGGCAGAATGGTACACTTTCATCATCATCAGCAGCATCATTGTGTTGTGGGACTCCCGTTGAGTGAGCACCAATTGCATTGGATGAGCGGTGCTCCACGCTGCACTGCATTGTACTGTACATATTCATGTACATGTACTGGTGTCTGTGAAGGCAAGGGCAGAGAGGGACTGCCCACAGAATGTCACTGTACATTAGTCTGAAGCGACATTCATTGGGATTTGTCTAGTCTTGCCTGTTCTCATGCAATTACACTACAGCTCTTACTCTGATTAGGTCTCAATCAGAGTATAGTGCTGCGTAGTGGCGCAAGATGGAAAACTCTGCCACAGAGGTGTCACCACCATGGGCGCCATTCGAGTGTGCACATTAATGCATAGGCAAGAGCGCGGGCATACCAGGTGTGCGTGCTTGTCGTGGCGCCTGTGCATTAACATGCACTGTGCAGGTGTAGTCCAACCCAAATGGCGCCCATGCGATTACACCATTTTATGCGTATTCACAGTGAAGTTCTCCATCTTGCGCTGCTATATGGCACTGGATGATCTTTGGTCTACATATCAGCATTTTGACCATAGACAATGACAGCTTTCAAAGCAACACGAGTGAAAAAAATTAAGTTGTACATGTACATGTAGTATACTAGTACCGTTTATGTGTGTTTGAACAGTGTACGGTATGTGCGGTAACATCAAGGATTCAGCTGGGCATCTTCAAAATTTTGATTTAAATTACTGAGAAATCTGTTTTATAAGACTTGGGTCCATTTAAGGAACCAGGAAATAGAAATATTTTTATCAATTTTACTAAAATTCCTCGAAATTGCATCTTTGGATTTCAATTATTCTTATTTTAAATTTTTGTCTTGCAATGTTAACCCATATTTTGATGCTTTTTGTTTTTCTGCTAATGCAGATTTGCATATTCATGAGCAGAACTATGATGTCATCCAAGGCACTGAATCTCAATTTTGCACTGATTTGTGCACAGAAAATTTCGACATCTTTTTTAACCACTGCTATGGCAGATTTTATTTTCTTTGGCATTTTATTGCCATGTATATAGTAAATGTATATGGCAATAATCCAGCCAAAATCCTTTTCATAGAAATGTTCCCAGATAGCAAATTTGGGGTTCATAATTTTAACATAAAAACATGCAACCTGAACCTTGTCTTCCTGGATTTACACCAAAGCAAAAGCACCCTCACTTAATTGTCCAGAAATGCTTTGTCAGTTTTTAATGTTTGAAAAAGTGCACCGTTCAGTTCACGTAACTCAAAAAAGATGTCCAACAGTCTTCATACATGGAAGAAGAGTACAGAGATACACAAAAAGTGATTCTAAGATAAATTCGTTTCCTGGATCCTTTAAGATATTCAGGAAGTGTGACATTTCAGAGAATATGTTAGAGTCCTCGGCAGTTTATTCTGTTTTACATGTATGTGTACGTGTACATTTACCAGTACCAAGGTTGTAGGCTTACAATTTTATTTCCGGTCAGGCCTTTGGCAGGGCACATGTCTTTGAATCATATATTTGATCATTATTTATTGAAAGACCTTCACACTTTGGCTCAAAAGTGTAGGCCTACATGTACTTGCATATTTCAGTATTCCTGGAAAAAAATGCAAGGGATTGTTACATCACTCCAGTTCAACTGAACCCTTGTTGCATACTTGTACATGTACACGTACGTACACGTAGTTAGCACCAACGAATATCTGTTTTGAAAAACAGGTACAGGTATCTTCTGCGGTCCAAAATCTTGGATTCTGTTTCAGACTTTCCATCTCCACTTTGTTTTGTGGAGGAAAGGCACGGAGAGGTACATGCTTTTATTGATAACACCATTATGAATTTAGAACATACATGCACATGAACCGGTGCTTGTACATGTAGTGTTCTTGCTCTATGAATGTGTTATCGAGAAGTACATAAACATGAACATGTATGTGTACATGGGCCCTATTTTTGAACAGTGCTTAGATCTTTGTTGAAAATCTGATAGCCAAATGATGCAAAAATCAGCTTACCAAAAACAGTAGAAAATACACATGCAAATAATTAATCAGAGCCTTAATTTAAAAGTAAAAAAAAAACTCACTCATTAATATTTACAGGCTTTAATATCTGTCAAATACCGTACATGTACCCCTGGTACCATACATGTATCCCCGGTACATGTGCGTGCAGTTCATGGATTCTTATGTTGAATATATGTACATGTAAGTGTCTGTCACTCAGCTCTTGAAAATGGAGGGTGTTTCCTATGTCTCAGGAAATTTGCTGTGATAATAAAAACTCAATACACATTGACTTAGTTTTGGAAATTTCAAATTTGGAAATTTCAAATTTTAGTTTCTAAATCAGTGATGAACTCAACTTGTTCATTACACATGTACATGTACATTATACATGTACATTATACATGTACATTATACATGTACTTATAGTACCATACGTGCACCATATGCAAATGACATTGTATATTGCCTGCTGGCAAAAAAAATGAGGGTATAACAAGACGTTGAAATGACTTGAATTCATTGATTACATACATTTTGTTGTTAAAATAGGAGCACACTTTAGCATTCCCGTACATGTACATGTACACACACACACATGCGTGTTTTCTGAATATTATGCACAAGTACCGGCCGGCTGTTCATTGCACATGTAGATGCACCGGTGCAATGTACCGGTACATTACATGGCGTGTACATGTACATGTACACTGCAGTGTAGGGTACATGTACGTGTACATTATTTACACCATGTATACCGGCATGTTTGCAAATATATTTGACTCAGTCTTGTCAGATGTACAATGAGCACATTGACAGATCATCATCAAGCAGATACTTAAACACAATGTATTTACATTGTAAAGACACAGTGTGGGCTTATGGCACCGGGCCTTGCGGTATCAGTGTGCATGTACCATTTTGCATAGAGCATGCATTTCATCCCGACTGCAAGATCAAGTTAATGACAAGTGCATATACACTGTGCATGTACATCTGCTGTACATACATGTACATGTACATGTATATACATGTCTTGTGACTATTCATCTGATTGTAGGGCATAGAGGGATCCCTATACGACGCTTTTAGTGTCGATCTGCGCACTTCCGCGTTTGAAAACGAGGCTGCAGGCTTCAATTCTTAATACGATCAGACGATTGAAAGTAAGGAGTCAAAACACAAAATACTTAAAGGTATATTAAATTCAGACTTTTCAGGCTGCAAATTTTTGTGGAAGAGTCTTTCAGGATGACTTGAAATGTAAAATCAAAAGGAAAAATAGCAATTAACCGCAAACTACCTGCAATGGTCCTGTATCTTGTGCAGTGGGTGTGGTTTAAACTGAAGTGGCGTCACACTTACGAACTGGATACTCCATGTACTGTGTGGACTCCGTGGGCGCGCGCGAGGAAGTTCGACACAGAGAGCCTCGGTTTCGATGCAGATACATGCATGCGCAGACGGCGCTAATATGAAATCCCTCAATTATACTGGGTACATGTCACTGTGGACGGCTCCAGCTGGCAAATTTTTGTAACACTGGTCTATTAAAGTTCAAGCCTAATGCACATTTTGGCCTTGCTTGCTTTTTATGGGCTTACATAGTCGTGTTTATCTTGTACCTTTTTGGGTAAAACTCATGGAGACTGCTGTCAATTTTGCAAAATTCAACCCAGTGCAGACAGTTAGTAAACTTTGTAAATAATCAATTGTCGATCATCAGTCCCCTCAGCAGAAGTAAGTTTGCAAGGTCAGCTCAGCCCGGAAGAGTCACTTGGTTAGGTTTACATTGCTGAAAAGTGTCTCGTAGACAGCTGCTGGAAAGGAAAATTTGATTTTGGTCTCGTACAAGACTACACCTCATTCCGTGTGTAACCAACTACATTGTACAGTGTACAAAAATGAACAGTACTTGTACATACAGTGTGCTTGTACATACCAGTACATACAGTGTGTTTCCTTATGGTCTCATGTAGTGAACACTGAATATTATGCATGTGGCAACGAGTTTATTAATGATCATTGTGAGATGGGAAACTAATTCAGAAGCCGCCATGAAAATACAGTAACCACTGCAGTTTTTACTACATGTATTGTAGACTCGTAGTGATTCAGAAAAACCTAAAAATGAGTAATAAATTATAAGTTGTGCTCTGATGAATGTGTTGATGGGAAGAGTACTGGTACAGAGTAACATTAACCATGCGAGACTGTTTTAAGTTGTGTGGAAGGATAGAGGCATTTGAGTGTCGCAGTGGGAGTTGTCATTCACCTGTACGTCTTGTTGAAATGTCAATGAAACTTTCATTGTTAAAAGGTATATATGTACATGTACAAGACATGCAAATGTACAGTATATGTACCGTACATGTCTTGAGACCAAAAGCTTTGCCAATGGCTATAGGCATTGTAAATGTCAAATGCAACAAATTACATGTGCATTGTATGTAAACAGTTGTGTAGTTTTATTCTCAGATATTAAAAGTGTACCATTGACTTAAATAAACTTACCGGTAGTCTGCAATTTTTATGTACCGGGGTAAGTCTTGCGGCCCTGTTTATAGTCCTTCTGTGCATTTACAACATGTACATGTACGGTTTGTACCTGTACATGGACATCCTGGCAAGTACCAGGATGCCCATACAGGTACTCATGGTTATTGTCTCTGCCCACCATCTGTATAGAAAATTGTTAAACATACTCATATTTTGCAAATCTTGTTTCATTATCATTTGTTGTATTAGTAACATTAATTATATCATTGATACAATGTGCAGCATCAACACCATTTATTTTTACTGGTATTTATACAAGATGTCCTCTTCATTATCGTTGCTTATCATATCGTTACAGCATGTACCTTTAGAGAAACGTGTTGGTGCAGTTTTCGCATTGCACTTTGCTGAATTATGATTAAACAAACATTAACTGTAAAGAAAATAAGGGTTTTGACTTTCTGCAATGTCTGAAAAGTAAACGTACTGTACATGTACATGTACTGTACATGTAATATGAACAGGTGGACCATCAGTTTGTTGGTATGAACTGGTATCTGTCATTGTTGAGGTTTGGTATAGTACTAATGATAGCACATGTACATGTACATGGTAAACACCGTCTTCAGTGCCCTGTTTGGCTGTGACAGTGCAGCCCTCTCAGTGCACCAAGATGGTGGACAAGGGAGTTGTGATATTATATGCAAACTGTACTGGTACCATACCGGTACCGTACATCTGTGCACTGGTACATGCATAATTTTCCCCCAAAGGTAATGTGCACACTATTCAATTGAATACGTGAGAATTGTAGGCTGCATATGTTGGTGTTTTGTTTCATGAAATAAAGCCTCTTTAATCTTGCATACGTGGACATGTACATACTGTTTTAGTACACATGCCGGTACATGTGCTGTGCTTCATGGAGTTACCGGTAGTAAAAGATACATGTTCCATATCTCCATGATTAAAATAGTTAAAGAACTCCTTTGGTATGGTACATGTATAAACATTTGTGGCTTGCACTACACAGTATTTATTAAAAGAAAACATGCACATGAATCTGCACCATACCGGTACAAAGATCAGGATAACCTACACGAAACCTACATGTACATGTGCATGGTTAACAACATGTACATATACACGTACATGTACATACGTATTGTGGAAATTCTATAATTTCTTCAGAGCAGCTAATAGTATTGGTACATGTACATGTACTTTTCATACATGTACAATTTAGGTGTATGATTATGGAGGCATAAAAATCAACTTGACATTTCTACATCATTTTGTAAGAAGTAACCCTACCGGTATAATCTCGGTATGAAATTCAGGCCACATAATTTATGTGGCAAGCAAGCTTGGGTTCCTTGAGGGCTGAGACCCTTGCACAGGCCAGGTACTGTACATGTACCTGCAATGGGTATCGGTATTTACTGACAAAAACATTAAATACTGTACATTTTGCAAACATACACACAGGTCTGTGCAAGGTTTGGGGAAAAAGTGGTTTATCTATGGACAAGTCAGGAATTTCATGCAATTGCAGAACTTGCAAAATGGCAGGCCTGAACAATAAGCCTTTTGGGAGTTAAATTTGAATAAAATGTATTGCAGTTTGAATTCCCGAGACAAGCATGACAAGAGATACTGTTGGAGCAAGCGTTTGTACTGGTACATAGCGACCACCATCTCTGGAATGGACTAGTCCCTTTGTGCCCTCATATCCATTGAAAAAGAGTGCACCGATATTAGTACAAGGTATTTCTTTTACTGGTGTTGTACATGTATATATTGTTCTCACAAAGCAAATGCTTGCCCTGAATCATGAGGTATCTGCCCCAAGCTGAATTGCACCCCCAATTGGCGAAAAGAAAGACAGGTGGTTACAAGCTGGTTCTTGCACGTGTTCTGTGGTACGCAAAGACCATACCGTTCATGTACATGTACGTGTACCGTTACATGCCGTTACATAACTCACAAAAGGCTTGTTTCTTTCACTTGCACATTTCATGTACCGGTATGTAAAAATGTGATGACATATCCTGCAATATTGTCCATATAGTCTTTTGTGTGCAAAATGTATGCTGTTGAAGTATAGAAATTGATGTGTATTGGGACTGTGTCATGTGCATTGGTTGACAACATGTAAGCCAAGGGTGTAATGTAACAACATGGAAATATTGTCCATTGTCCAAATGGCATACTGTGTATTGTTTGCTTATCATTTGAAGCCTGTCAGTTTTCAAAAGAAAGTGGACTTGGCTAATTTGAAATTACTCGTGAATTGTTCCCACTGAAGAACCGGTGTTGGTGTGAAAATGCACTCACTGACACAAGCACAGGCATGGGAATAATTGCCTTTGTGATGTTTGATAAAACAATTAATGCAGGTTTGTCATTTTAATGTTTCATACAACTGTAACAAGGGATGTGATGAAAATCCACAAGGCCTGTACACCTGGAGTGGTTGTGACCTGGAAGCTTTGAGTCAGGAAAGAGTGATCATTTGATGATGAAATAACCTGAAGAGAAGTTCCATACTGATGAAATTAACAAATTGAAATTAAAGTGTCAAATCCCTCTCCACAGGCTTTCAACCGAAATGTTCACACAAAGTTATCTGAAATTTATCAGCTCGACAGTCAAAAATAGGTTGCACCTCACCACAATTACCTTCCATTTGGCCGCACCCCCCCCCACTCTGGAGTTGGAGGTATTTTTGGCCAGATGACGCAAATGTGGCTTCATAATGCAGGTTGCAGGTAAGACCATCCAATTGTAGCAGTGGAGCGCGACGTTTGCCTGTGTGTTTTAAAGCCTCGGTTATTACATCCGGCCGACGGCCACGTTCCTGTAGTGGTGCCCTTCCCGTTGTTCACATTTCATACATTGTTAATGTAAAACCAGTTGTTTGGCAGACAGGCCTTGGCAGGACAGCCGTGGCGCATGCATGTGGGTCTTTTGTGTACACATACATGTACATGTATGTGTACATGTACCGAGACTTGGACGCACAAGTACATGTACGGACATCTTTTGGCGGCAACAGTGGCATTGCTCATGTGTTGTCTCAGTCCCAAGAACTCCAAATGACGTCACCTACTGTTTGCTGCTACATTTACATATCATACATGCACATGTACCAGTACATGTAGGTTAGACATGGCTGCCATTCATTAGCTTATTAGTTTCTCCTTGACGGCTACAAAAATCGAAACAAAGAATTCCCATGTGTTGTCGTTGTGTCTGATGTCCTTTAAATATTGAGTGTTTTGCAATAAAAAACAATTGACACAGTCTACATTGTGCTAGAGTAATGAGAAGAATTTCAATGGGCTCTCCAAGATGGATGGAAGATCTTGGATCTGTTTCCCACTTCATGGCTTTTCTCTTTCAAATCCACTGTAAAAATAATTGGAACCTTTCTACTAGTTTTTCATAATCCCCTGAACAGACTACCGCTCCCGCTGTACCGGTACCTGAGGAGAAATTTGGTTCCCGGTTTGACAAGTTAACCTTACCGAGTCACTACCAAACAATTAATGTGGAAAAATAGCTAGAAGGCTGACACCCTACCAAATTGTGGGTTCCTTTCAAAGATATTTCCTGAGGATGCAAAGGTGTACTGGTGCAATGCAGTTGGCGTGCTAGAGCTGCACATCCCTGGTATAGTTCTTCATAATGTGAATGTTGGTGATAGTGTACCCAAACCAATGTACATGTACATGGATGTTGTTGGGGAAGAATTGGGGCACTTCCCCTTGCCTTGAGAACACATTCTTTATTTTATTACGGGGAAAACAGAGGAAAAAAGGGAAGAAACAGAAAGAAAAGAAACAGGATGAAACTCAACAATTTACCTGAAAATACTTTGGAATTGACCTCCTTCCACCATTGACAGTTTGTCAGTGTGCTGCTGATGAGTGCTTTGTTCCTCCTTGCGATACATGTGCAATGCGATGTGGTCCATGCACATGCAAGTACAGTATGTATGCACTTGACCTCTGGAATGGTTACGACCCCTGCTTTTGAAACCTACATGTACTAAAGTAGAATTGAGGGACCAAAATAAGCCACTTTAAATTGTTCTTATCAGTCTGGTTTAGCTTGTCTTCTCTGGCATGTATACGTACCAGTACATTGTACACATTGATCATCCATTCTCTTCTTCAAACAAGCAAGCATCATTATTATCCACCTGCCCTTAGACTTAACCGTGCCCTTTCATTGGTTGCATGGAGCTCTCCAAATAAGTGGAACCCCCCCAAAGTTGAACTTCAACCATGATCCTAGTTGGCAAAGAGCAGACTGAGTACTGTCACATCATTGTTGACCAATCAGAGCAGCCCAACTTGGCAATAGTAGGCATACATGTACCTACATGTACATGTATGCTTATTACATGATGCCTTCCCAATTGGAAATTCTTGCAATTTTCACACATTAACAAGGTGAATGCTTACAAGCTACCTTACACAGACATTATGTATATACATGTACTTGTACTAGTACCGGGACATGTGCGCCCTAAAAGATGTTGTTGCTATACCCAAAGGGCCCCCTTGTGTTCATGCGCAAAGCCCATAAAGAGCTTACATGTACATCTACAGTTGAACACTGCTATTTGTCTCGTCACATTAACCAGAATGCCTGCTCACATCACATGAAAGATCTTCACTGGTTACCAGTCTTGTACAGGATAATCTACCAGCTTCTATTAATTGTCTATAAGGCTCTTAATGGCAAAGCCCCTTCTTACATTACGGATTTCCTCACACCTTGCAAACAATCTCGCATGCTTCGATCATGTCACAATATCTACTTTCAGAACCCAGGTCACATACAGTGTACAGTGGGAGGATAAATCATTTTCAGTAGCAGCTCCTCGCCTATGGAACCAACTACAGTACCGTTACATATTTGAAGTTTTGACTCCATTCATTCATTCATTCAAGACATCGCTGAAGACCGACCCATCTCATGGCTGAGGCATTTAATTAGTGTTTCATTAATTTTTCTTTGTGTATGTAAGACCAATTCTAGTATTTGTTCATTATTTGCATTTTTACTGCATATTTAATATAAATTTGTTAATATTTTTCTGTGTATCTAGCGCCTTGAGCGCCTATCTGTAGGTGGATATGTGCGGTTTACAAATCTCAAGTATTATTATTATTATTTTTATAACAAGGTCCTTGGGACCTACAATTTTCCTTGTTGTAAATGTGACTTTGTATCATCAGCACTCTTCTTGGTCTACATGCACATGTACCGGTAGCGCTCACCCTAGAGACCAAGCGAGACACCCAACTTGAGAGCAAAATTTTTGAGCTACACTGTAGCCAAATTACGATGTACGGGGTACATATCGTTGATTACTTGCGTCTTTGGAATTTTTTCTTATAGAACAAGAGAAGTCAGTTTTAGGAAGAGGGTTTGATGTTCCTCAAAAGATGACAGCAAACAAGATAACAGTATGTGTAATCCACTTAAAGTAAGTGTCCATCACTCTCAGAAAACATCGTTGGAACTAGAAATTTCTTGGAATGCTACCCAAACTGGAAACAAAAAGAATTGGAAAAACAAGCAAGCCTGCTTCCAGGTACTGCAGAAGTAGTTTACCTAGATAGCCCCTTGACTTTTCCTCTTTCCCTTTTTCCTTCACCTCAGTCGTGCCTGGGCACTGTACCTACGGTCTCTGCCTGCTGACGGCACATCACAGTTGTCATTATTGTCATTAGCATCACCGTGAGCAGACACACACGCCACATGTACCAGGAACAGGCCTCGTGCAGGCCTCGTCTTGTTGGAGATTTGTTTTCATCATCCATTCCGTTTTCCCAGTTCTCCAGTGCATAGCCCCGAGATTTACATTGACGTCATCGTCCATCGTGGTCATAACAGCTTGGCCTGACCCTTCCTCTGCTGCCTGTAGAGAGTGTCTGGCATACAGCAACACGTGCCGACATGAGGACCCTGGATGTAAAAAGAGGGAAATATTGGGTTTCTGCTTCCTTCCCTTTGTTTGTCTTTAATACCCGTCGTATGTTACATATTTTAATACCCTTGGCTGGAGAGTACGATATTTGCTTCATTTTACAAATAAGGATAGATGCTGGTACATATATGTAGTACGGGCACGTACCGGTAGATCCATCTAACGACTGCACGGACATGTGCTGTGTACATGCACTGTACATGCACTGGTGTGCAAACGTACAGTACAATTACATGTGTACATATGGTTCATGTACATGTACTTATGTACATCTACATGTACCGGTATATGTCAGTACATGTATGTGATGGTGAATGCAGTGGAGTTTGATGGCTAATACATGTACCTTAAATCCCTTGGCTGTCAAATATAGGAAATTAAAGGGAAAATCGATGACAGATGCAAGAAACCACCTCTGAGCCAAACCAAGGTCTACATGTGCATGTACCAGTACCTGATGATGTCATCACTGTTTCCACAAAGGGACCATTTTATCTTGTAGCACAAACCTACGTACATGTATAATATACATTTAAACTTTCGAGAAAATCGTGCTTTGAGTTGGCATCATTTTAAAGACAGAATTGGTTGAGATAAACCTCAAGTTACGGTACACATGTAAGTACATGTACTTTGGGCAAAACTTTACATATTGTATCGGAACATACCATAAAATACTGGAAATTACATTCACATTTAGCATGGTATGGACCATGCTAAATGTGAATGTAATTGAGGATTACATATACATGTATGTATTCACCTAAAATTTGTCTCTACATTGTAGGGGAAAATTTAAAAAGTAAGGAAAAAATCAGCAATGCATGTGATGTTGCTACATGTACCAGTAGTTGGGGCATTGTTATCTTTTCATACAGCGTTGAATACATGTACATGTATGTCTTGTGAAAACACAAAAATTTAGGTGGAGCGAATTTTTGCCTTTATGGCTTAATTAATATAATGAAGCACAAATTTAACCCTTGGGGAAAACAAAAATGCAGTCTAGGTGAATTTTGCCGAATGGAGATCATCGTGACTCCACCGATTTGAGTACAATTTGGTCAACACGATACATTTACCGGTACCAAATTGCTAGCATCAGATATCTGGCAATTTTGCTCCAAAACAGAAATTTGAAAAAGTGGTGATTTGCGGACAAATATTTCCTAAGTTGTGAAAACTTGACAATTCCAATATGTAGAAATTGTGTGTCCTCATGTGCTATGTATGTATACATGTATGGGTGTACAAGTGCTGTTTGTACGTATGTTACCCAAAATGTTAAAAGTACATGTACATGCATGCCATGTCCATGTACATGTTTCTTCATGTTTGTGCCATATGTTGAAGCAATATGATTCATATGACAATTGATTGTCATATTACTGCTTTGCCTTCATATGATTTGCTGGTACTAGTACGTACATGTGTACATGTACATTTACTACTGTACATGTACATGTGTAGTTTACATGTACTGTACGTGTACATGTACATGACATTGTGTTTACTGGTGCACACATACAGTTACTATAAGTCATTTGAGAGTTAAATTCGAATAAAATCTGGTACACTGAGTTCTTGAAATTCACGTGAACATAACAACTTGAATTCTCCATACTAAAACCACTGTTGCTATACCTCGTGATTCGAGGCAAGCTTTTGCTTAGTTACATAAGAGACGCCTTGCAACAATACACTGTTCTCAATGGATAAGAACGGCACAAAGGAATCAGTTCATTCCAGAGATGGTGGTTGCTATGCAAAAGCTTGTCCCGAGTCACGAGGTTATAGCAGCAGTGTCTTTAGTCTGGGGAATTCAAATTGTTACGTTTCTGTGCAATCAGATAACACAGTGTACCAGATTTTATTCAAATTTAACTCGCAAGTGGCTTATTACGGTACCATTGAGCTGTGACCCAATTCAGCAGCTGAAGGACTTGGTTCTCGTGACTTGTTGTGTTACTGCGTCCGTGTTTATGATAAGTGTTTGCACATGCACATACGGTATCTCCATTCAAAAACAGAGTAGAGTTCTAATATGCTTGTGCATGAATGTACATAAAAAAAATGGGTCAATTGCCCATGAAAGTACTTACTGCCCTGAATATTAACTTCGGTCAGAATTGAACAGTTAATATTTACCTAGTGGTTTTGTCTTTGACACCGCTTGTTACAGGAACCGGTACATGTACAGGTAACTTTGTACTGGTATCATGAGCGAAAGGTACTTACATGTACATGGTACATGCACATGTACAGGAGTAGATGAGGTCATGTGTGACTAAACTTCTAAATGGGAAGCCATTGATAAATTACTGATTAATTGGGTCAAGAACATCTAAAATTGTCCAAATCTGTGAGTGGACCAGATGTGGAGCAGAAACTTGTACCATGCTGGGACTTGCATGTATTGTACATGGATGACATGCAGGTTGAATATGCAATCCCAGTACATGTACATGTACATATATGCAGTGGCATGATTGGTCAGTTTCTGAGTGAGGTCGTGTGGTACTGCCAAACCTGGGATGAATTTCAGCAGCTTTTTTGAAAGATAAGATTGAAGCACCTGCCATAAAAAAAAGGCATTCATGTAGGTAACGGTGATGGCAATTTCCTTCCTCTTACTGGTACCATCTTCTTCTTACTGTCTTCCATTTACACGTAATTGACTGTCATAGAAGCAAGGAAGCATTTGCCACAGTCACATTTTTTACTTTTGTAAACTTGTTAAAAATTTTGGGGATACAGTTATTCCTCTCCCCCCTTTCTGGTCAGCTACATTTACCGCTAACAGTAATTAACTAACAAGGCTCTATATTCATGAGCAAAAAAACAGTGCACAAACAAATATAACCGTGCACTTTATTTTTTTCCACAAATACAATCTTTTCAATACATGTGGTCCTGTGGGCCAGGACGGATTTGGATTGTGTACAGCATAGTTCAATTTTTCTTCTAACAAACAGATACATGTACTTGTGACTGGTGCAACTACATGGTACTAGTAAGCTGATAGAGGGCACTGTCCAGAAGCTGAATCAAATCCAATCAAAATGACTGGGTTTGGATGCATCATGTAACACTGGAAACCTCAGAAAGCTCCAAAAACTTAGATAGTGCTGGACATTTAGCACTTGGTTGGAAAAGTTTAATTTTCAGGAGGGGCTTCGGCAAAAGAATAATTTCACTGAAAACAGTTGTTATTTTGATGGTACCTCTGTTTTTAAGATATGGCATCTTGGCAGATGCACATGCTACAAAGTTTCGCAGTGTCCTGCTTGGCATTTTCTTTCACGAAGCTGAACATCCAGGTTTTATTCAGTTGTATCAGTAGCTCAGACGGCAGAGTTGAATGTCCCACATATCCTGTCCTTCGATTCATGCCCTGGCGCATGTAGTAGAATACAATGAGGCAGGCTGTCATTTGTAGGTATCTACTGTCCGCCGTTGCCCGGTTGAAAGGCCGCCCACCGAGGCCTGAGACGAGATGCCCCAAGGGCATCCCGTGCCATTACGCCTGAGGAACAAAAGAAGCGCATTGGTGACACATTATGTGGAGTCCGTCAAAGATTTCACCGCATCTATTAATAGCATGGTGTCATTTTGTCAGAGAAGGAAAAATATACCCTGTCATCCGGGATACGTTTACATGCTCCTATTCAGCTCTGCCCCCTGAAAGTTTCCTTATTGTGACTGTGCACTTGATCGTAAGCAGGAGCGGTGAACATTTTCACCTTCTCCTTTTATAGAAATGGGAGGACTTTGTTTGTCATCTGCGATGAAATCTAGCACTGATCCTTCCTTGGATCTACAGATTTCTTCATTATTTTTGTTCAAGGACTTACTGGTCAGCTCGCAATTCAATGAACTGTGCTGCATTGATGGGATGAAAGATGCCACAGAACTTGTGGTGTTGTCTTGGTTACTGGTTATTCCTTGAATCCTAGAATAAGTAATGCCATGGTCGTGTTTGCTCGTATGGCTGTGCACTGCAAAGGAAAACATACATGTGCGCATCACGAGTGAATCTGCATAAAACTTCATGTACAGTACATGTACATTGTACATGTACATACTACCACAGTATATAGTACAATCTACATGTACATGTGATGCATGCATGTAGATGCATGTACATGTATGGTCTACAAAGAGCTTTTCATAATTTCTGGTTTTGCTGTTGCACATTCACATTACTGTAACATGATACTGATTCAAAAATATTTGAGGTACATGTACATGTACATGCACGTACAATGTAATTATATTTCAGGGCCCTGCACTAGTGTACTGCCGGTACATGTTACATGTATTTGGTTTTGGACTTGTACTGTACACTTCATGTATACCAGTAGCTGCATACATGTACATGTACATGTACACTGTACATCTGTGTCCTAGTAAGTATGGAGATGTTAACGAGAACATTGAAATCTAAAGAAAGACAGAAATCCTTCACAGAGGTTTGTCAGTTCTAAAGATACAGTACGGTACTTCAGTAGTGGATCCAGCATTTATAAAAAGGGGGCAACTGGCATTGATGAAAGGGGGATACCCAAAATGGAGTTGAATCTGAATATGTTAGTGAGGTATATTTTATAATTCTTACATACTTGTAACAAGGTGAAACAAAGAAATACGGGAAAAAAGAAAAGTTTTCTCCTTCAGATTAATTTTAAGAAGGGGGAGTGTGTCAAGATGTACCTCTTCCCTTTCTGGACCTGCAACTGTGATTTCACTACTCGCAATTTTTTAATGAAAGTTTATTGTGCCGTTTTCTGCCACTATAAGTCATATTCATACATAGCATGTACATTTTTGGTCACTGTTTCTGATTGAAACAGGATTGGCTGTTCCGCAAAAAGGGACAGTTTTGGGAACAGAAAAATCAGCAGCTTTTCAATGTGGGTTGTCAAATTTCCTGTCTTCACAGGTGGAGAAACTCATACAAAAGATGCAAGATGAGAAAAACGGCGTGCCAGTCCGGACGGTGAAGAGCTTCATGTCCAAAGTGCCAAGTGTCTTCACGGGTGAGTTTCCTAAATAGTACTTGAATATACCATATACATGTTTTAAGGGTGGATAGTCGATATTAATGCTCCAAGGTAGAAGTTGACAAACTGCATGTACATGTACATGTAGTCAGTACCTCATACATGAACATACCATACTCGGTTGCCATTGGTTTCAGGCATTACTGAAAACACAGATCAACATTTATGTGTACCCCCATCTAGTCTTTAATGTGTGCGTAGCTTGTCCTTCCTTGAGCATACTTCACTTGGGAACAGTCCCATGGTTACCGGTACTTTGCAAAGTACCGTGTTTGTTTAATAAAGACCATTCCCTGAGTTAGCCAGGGAATAGTTTACTACACTTGGATATTTGACTTGCTTGTGGATCCTCGTGCACGCCTGAAAACAAAATGCAAAAATATTAGCAACTTAGAATGTGATGGTGAATGTACCAATGAGAATCTGGCTTTTGGTCATGAATATGAATGAGCATGTGTTATGGGTATAGATTTTAATAAGTCCTTTTTTTTGGAATGACAAGTTGGTTATGTGCTGATAATTAATTTTTGTTAGAAGCCCTTTGCTTTGGAGTTGATGGCCAGGCATCTCTCCAGCTAAATCAAAACACAGCTTCCAAGAGTGATACCGTACTAGTAGGTGGAAACAAATTTAATGTGCTATATTCCTGTGGTATGTGTTGAAGCTATGATCTCCTCAACAAGTTTGGGATGAAATGGAGACTTGTTTTTGTTGATTGCTTTTCTCTGTTTTTGGCATGTACATGTAGGTGCTGATTTAGTTCAGTGGCTGATGAGGATACTGGATATAGATCAAGGTGAGTACATGTACATTATATTGGTGTTCA
This sequence comes from Acanthaster planci, assembly GCF_001949145.1. Next base: position 950,318 of record NW_019091409.1, read on the forward strand.
ATATTGTGCCGAAGACTCTTTGAGGACTTGTTAAGTTATTAAAGTAGTATAAAGACAAGGAGCATTCTTCACGTTTTCCGTGTTCTTTCTGTGACTGTCTACTGGTATTTCTGAACCAGCGGTACATGTACATGTAGGCCGGTTTTTGTTCTCTGCAGATCAGACAAGAGGCCAGTGTGCCACCTGTCCAGCCACTGTGATTTAACGTGCCAGTTACATGTACCAAAAATTATGGCAGTGATGTTCTCTAGCCGGCATAATTCATGTCGTATCATTTGATTGAGTTGGAGTTATTGCAAAAGGTGCTTTGTCAATCTTCTGCATACTGCCTCTCCTCGTTAGGTTGACGATGAACATTGTTTTGTATAGTTCTTGCAACACCCCTTCAAATTCTTTACAGACATGGCACAGATGTTCCTCTTGTCACTTTATCCAAAATCACGCGATCAAATCACTTTGGGTGTTTCAGGCAACCCTTATGAGACTCTGCAAATCAGTTTGATCATTTTGCGGAAAAAACACAATTTCTTGAAATTTCATACACTTCTGCGAATGTTCTCAGTACAGGCATCTTCAATATGAGTGCCGCTTCTGCTTGATAGCAACCCTGCATAATAGCCTTGTATCACATGAATGCCCAATCAGTGCACTGCACCAAGAAAACTTCAGACTGCAGTTAAAATGCAGTCGTTTCAGTCACACATACATGTATTCTTGTTTATTGGATTAGATACGCAGTCATGATTTCAGGAGTGTCTAATTTTCACACAATGGGCTATCACCCATACACTGTAGCGCTGTCTGCAGCAGTGCACTGGCTTGTGATAACTCTTAATCGCCGAGAGTTGGCTACTGAACAAGTTTGCACCTTACTCTCTCAGATTTCTTTTACCTCAAAGGGACAATGAATGCTCAAGACGACACACAGAATAAAAAGAAAATTTTGCTTTAACTGCACTTAAGTAGACCAAGTTGTTCAGTGTCTTTGTAGACTAAATGTTAAAAAATCACTCTTCAGTAGGGAAGCTCTTTTGATAGATGCTGAGAGGTACTTTTTCATTGAGTCAGGATTTTCCTTTTTGTTTTTGCCTTTCTTGTTTTTTGTTTCACATAATATAGACTCAAATTGGCTTGGAAGAGTTGTGTAATCAATACCCATCTCATTTACGTTTTGGTACTAGTACCTACATGTATATGCTTGTCTTACACTGGGTAACCTTCAGACCACCAGCATAGTTATTCTAAAATATCATTTTTTAAAAAACTTTTTCCCAAGTTTTCTCCACACTTTCATCAAACTTTGCCAAAGCTGCTCTATGCTGAGTGGTTTATGCGAATTGTTGTGTAATGCTTGTGTATCCATTGGAAGGGTTCTGGAATGACCGTAGTCTTGGCTGCTTCCAAATACGCACATCCTTTCTTTGTCACTTTATCTACATTTAGATACATGTACAAAAGGCAGTCTCTTACGCAGCTACTTGGGCCTCTGTTATCAAACCTTTGGTGAACCTTGACCCTGCCGATCTTGAATGACAATGACAGGTTTGATATATGACACCCGTATCAGTAAATAAATACCTGTCATTATCGACCCTCCCCTCCATACCTCTTATGGTCTCTTTCATGATCTCCCCCTGTTATGGTCTCTTTCGTGATCTCCCAGTGCGTCCCACATATGAAAGAGTCCCAGATAAGAGCTATTGTCTGTGTAGCTATTTCTTGCGCAGTTTGATGTTGTTGCCATTGGTGATGTAATTTACCTGTTTATTGCTCCCACAGTGCTGTGTGTCACGTTTGATAACATACCAGTAAACATACTGGTACCGGTGCATGTACAATACGTAATATGGATAGCATCATTTATCAATCTCCAATTAAAAGTATGTTGTACAATACGTAATATACATGTAGATAGCATCATTTTTCAATCTCCAATTAAAAGTATGTTGTACAATACGTAATATAGATAGCATCACAT
>NW_019091409.1:960330-1004547 GCF_001949145.1 Acanthaster planci
TACATCATATAGGGTGACATACATGTACATGTACCAGTACATGTACATGGTTTGAAACAGGTACAGGAGCGTCATAACACTTACACGTAGAAATATAGATCCATAATTATTACAGTAGCTCAGGTAGTCAAACCAAGATACTGGGGTTTTCTCCTCACTGGTCCTGATTTAAGTCAGTGCCTGAATCAACCATTAAAAGCCCAAGCATGGTTGAACTGCACTGTGAGTAGTCTGTAATATTACAGGGCAAGACTGGCCACGCCAGCCAGAGATGTTTCATGTTGGCTGCCTGCATTAACTTGGGAATGTGTCCAAGCTACAAAGGGGGAAGGAAGAATCAGAAAGCTGGCCCCCTGCCTATCCCATTTTCCCTTGTTTTTCCTGGGAAAAAAACAACAAAAAACTGTCAGATAGATTTTCATGCACTATAAGTATTCATATCAGACACAATAGCCTCCTACATGTACACACATACATGTGCCATCACTTAGAATGCACTTGTCATCACAAGGCTAACGTAACAAGTGAAATCGACTTTGCGAAATGGTGCATAGAACAAGCAACATTCAAACACCTGCTCAATCCAAACAAAAGGAAAAATAAAAAGAAGTTAATGTACCCCAAGCTGAACCAAGAGAGGGCCCAAGTTCGGCAGCCGATTTCACGATATACATTGTACGTGTTTAAGCCTTGCACCAATTGGTTTTTTGTGTACTTGGATTTAAATAAGTTTTAAGTGTAATGTGCCTTTGATCACTTCGGTAGGAAGGGCCCGCTATAAATTCTAAATTATTATTATCCTTATTATTATTCTTATTACCACAAATTTATGCTGTAGCTACGCAATGTACCTTTTTTACATTCAATTTCACAAAAAGTTGCATAGCTTCACCACATTTTAATCATATTGAATTTCTTGATCCAGGACAAGAACAGCTTTTATGATGGCTGCTCCTTTCCAATATAACAAGTTATCAGTCATTGAATCACCTATGTCCATAATGTTGAAAAGGTTTTCGTCTTTGCTTAATCGGAACCAGACAGAAAATGTTGCACAAGTTTTTCATGACCTTCTCCCACAAAGTTGTACGTTTCTCATAAGTTGAGCAATAATGAAGCTTAACCAAACATGATAAACTAGTCAAATCATTCATTTGGGCTTCGTTTGGCACAATGTACACCACCTTAAATAACTTCATAAGTTACGCCATAATTTGTTGTGTAATTCGCAGACTTATGCAAGTGCGTCACTTTCATGGAATCAGTCTTAATTTGTTGCTCAAGTTGCACAAATAACGTGTTATAAGTGGAGTTATGCCATTGCGTGAGGTTTCATGTAATCTGTCCACAAATGGCTATGACATGCATGCATTATGGTTGCATCGCTACCAACAAAGTGAACACTGTACTCCCCACCAACCTGGCTCTTTTCAACTGATGAGGGGGTGCATCTGCTCAAGGAAGATAATACTTCATTGTTGAAACACCACAGGCGGTAACCGCAATCAAAGCATGTTACTTACATGTACCTGTTCATGTTAGAGATAAGATATTTTCCAGTTATCTAGTTCAGTTGATGAATGCCTACATGTACATGTATGTCAGTTTGATAATATTTAAATGGAGATATCAAACTGAAACTTTTGCGTGTACTTAGATCTGGTGGGTCAGCAAAATTCTACCGGTGGGTAGAACCAGCCAGCAGGACTTGCACAAGATGTATTTCAGCTGGCCATTATGTTTAGGTTTCGCACAACAACGGTGGCATGACTTCCCAATAGTTTTGTGATTTTTTTTCCTCAAGTCATAATTATGTCTGTTGCTCATTAGAGCTTATTAATGCTGAATATGATGTCTAATGCATTTTTCTAACAAGTCCAAAACTCACATGGCCTTGTTCCGGTACATGGAATTATACAATGGTACTGTAGTTTTGTCTGCATCATGGCAAACAGCGATTTGGGCATCAGAAATTCACAGTCAAAATCGGACAAACTTACTGCAGCGTCTGTGATGAAAGAGGATCGTTTGCATGCATTGGAGTCTGACCTCTGTATGTACATTCTTTTGTGGGAGGACATGTACTTTAGAAAGCATTTTTGAAATGCAATCTTTCAAAACCAGTTATTCAGTCAGATGTTCAATCTATGATTTCAGTGATGAGTAAGTCCACATGTAATTGTGTTCTGCAGCATACATGTCAGTAGATTGGTTTGTGCAAGTTGAGATTTAATTAAGGTATGGGTCAGGTTGCACAATACATGGAATGCATCACAGTCATGCACATTGTGAAATGCCTAACAAAAGTCAAACTGTGCATGGATATGTGCATTTACTTTACATTGTTAACCACATCATGCAGGATGGCTTGTAAACATACATGTACAGGGATGTCCTGTCTTGTAACACTGTACGTTTGAACATGCTCGGGCAAATGCTGTACATGTACATGTATGTGTGATGTCCCTGCGCTTGAGTGACGCACACATGGGCTCAAACTAGTGTTGTCCATAGTTTCCAAAAAGCAACGAAGTTGCAAAAAAATGTTGAGCAAATCTTAAACGTGCACAAGTACATGCACATGTATGACCACCAAGGGTCAGCATTCATGATGTCCAACTTTGAATAGAACTGTGATTTTGGTATCTTGTCTTTTCAAATAGTCAATAATTTTTGGTTGAAAATTAATGTTGTGCCTTGGATGAGTTTGCAAGTGGTTAACGAGAATTTGAGGTTTCCTGCCATGGAAGCTCACAGGAGGTGTTTTGTTTGTGAAAGGCAACAAGTCCAAAGATTGCAAATTTTCCGACAAATTGAAGATTTCAGCGATGCAGCCATACATCTGGTTCCCAGGATTGCACATCCTCCCTTACATGTAGGCTCACATGTGTGTTATCATTGGGCTACAGTACCTTGTCAGGGCTGCAGTTAGCAGATACTGGTAGTTCATCAATAACATTAGAAAAACTTTCTTTTTATCATGCATGGAACATAAGAATGAATGTGTAATACAAGGATGTAGATGTAATTTTCATTTTGTGGCTTGAAAAGCATCTGCAGTTTCCAAGAGTTGGGACAGACCTTTCCATGGTAAAGAAAACAGAAGAGAAAGCGTTCCCACAAAATGTCAGCACAAAACTCCATTGTCCTTTCCATAAGCTTTCAATGCTGTAATGATCACTTCCATGCAGGCTTTGCATCATTGGGGACTTGCCAGATGGTTTGAATGTCTTACCTCTTTCTTCTTTGATTTTGGCCGCAGTCAATGCCATTCATCTTGGGTCACTTCTGGCTGCAAATGGCTACTTCTTCCCAATAACCGACCACGTCCTCACACTCAAAGATGACAACACTTTCTACAGGTTTCAGACACCCTACTTCTGGCCGTCAAACTGCTGGGAACCCGAAAATACAGACTATGGTAGGTTGGCTCTAACTGACTTGTTCTCCAACAACGTGAAACCTTTTTTATTTTCCCTGCTCCATATGAAACAAAGTGCAAGAGAATTATCAGGCATACATTGAATATTTTTTTCTACACTTCTTTAGTGTTTCTGCTGTATTTTTCCTTGTTTCCTCCCAAAATATCATTTGGGGTGTGTTTGAGGGGATGAGCTACATGTACCGGTGTACTTTGCTTCATGGACCATGAATTTTCTTGTCACACCTAATAGTTATACTTTCTCTTCCCCGTCCCATTTAAAGCCATACCCATGCTACAAATTAATAGTGGGAAATGCTTTAGAACTGTTAGATTTCACAATATTTAGGGATTTGAACTGAGGTAAAAGGAGTGAAAGAAATCATTTCTAAAAAACTTTGATGTTGAGTTTTGAGATGTAAAATAATGGTGACTGTAAAGATTTTTCATGTTTGTCTCACTGATAAACGCTCTTAGTCTATCTCTGTATATTATTTGTGTTGGTTTTTTGGATGCCTTAAAAAATAAAAAAACCCTGTCATTGTTGCAGGCTCCTTGATAATTTTGGTATCCTTTGTCTGTGATCTTACACCCTGCATGACCTGCATTGCACTATCCTCTGTATGGGCCCAGCCTAGACACATTGCCGCCGTCCATGACACAGAGAAATGTGGAGAGATCGAATGATGAATGAGCAATGTGGGAAAAACCATCCAGCAGACTAAAAATGATAATAACAATTCTCAATATGCATGAACTGCTTTCTTTAGTACAAATACCAGTAATATTCATTAATTCAAACCAGACATGATCTGCCTTGTTTGAGACAACTGTCCAGAAAATTCTTTCACTGGGACTTTTTTACATCAAATTGTACCCTAATTCTATGGATAATGGGGTTAACCAATCCCCTGGTCTGCGCCATACCTGATTTGGATTGTGGCAACACTCTGGGCTTAGGAGCCTTTCACCGTCCAGAGGGTAACTGAAAAGACTTTTTATCTACATGTACAATATATTTTTTTCCTGTTAACGAGCTTAGTTCTAAAGTTGCTGTTGAAGCTTTTTTTTTTCATCTGTTTGAAAAATGTAAATGTTTCATCTGATTTTTTTAAAAACCTGATAATAACTTCCAGTACCTTTCAGCCAAGCTATTTCCTGATGTCCTTTCATGTGTTTAACATAAAAATTGGTACAGCAAGTTACTGCTGAAACAGCTGAAATGGATTGGTGCAATTCATCCTGCGAAAATTGTCTTTGCTTTTTCATGTATACATTGTGACTTCAGTTATGTCAACAGTTGAAATTGTAGCCAATCAAACTTAGCATGGCTGAACCAGTATTTAATGTTATCCAAACAGAATGTCTGTCCAAACATCTCTGATAACGGTACCACTGAAAAGTGCATGGTGGGGGGTACAGAGCCTGACCTCTGGCATTTTCAAAGCAGCCCGTAAGTTTGTACAAGAGCCACAACTTGAATGAGAAAAAAAAATCAGTTCTGCTTTCAGTGGAAGCTGATGGATTGGGCTTCCAAAAAGACTGGACCTCCTGCCAAGTTTGTAACAGCGGGAGCAAAATTCGATAATATTGGCATTTTCGTGTATGGCACTCTCGTTGCATGATCAGTGCCCTTTGCGTGATGTCATTATTTTTGGTAGACAGGCTTTGTATGGTTATTCTGCCCCCCCATCTGTCTCAACTCTCCAGGGTGCATAGGCAGTCACATTACTCACTCTGAGTGGGTAACGCAAGGGCCACACTTTTAGCCATAACCACTTCAGCTTAGCAATACAGGTACTGTTCTCGTACTACTGGTGCAAGTCGGGGGGGGTGTACGGTAAGTGTGGTTTAGAACCCCCTGTCAATGGGTACAGGCAATGGGAGAAGATCCATTTGCTTCGCAAAGAAATGACGTCAACCAGCCAAATTACATCCCACAGTGTCTCAGCCGGTAACCTTTTTCTTACATAACAGGCCAAATTTATGTATACTTACATTCAGTGAGTGTGCTTGTTGAACACTCGCCTGACCAGTAATGGACTTTATTAGACAAACAAAGCAGGGGCGCTCTTGCAGTCACTGTGCCAAAGTGTGGGTTCAAAGTCAGTGAGTTACACTTGTGTCCATGTTTTAGAACCTGCATGGCCAGAATTACTCTCCATTAAGTAACAAACATGCCACCTATGGAAGAAATCTTTATCGGTTCATCGTACATGTACTTTCACAAAGGACCAGGTACAAAAAGTCTGCCTACACTGAGGTTTGACACTGGTACATCCTGTACATTTGCGTGATCATATTGAGTTTCTCTTGTAATCATCTTAAAACCTGCCCCATTTTTCCATTTTTATGTACAAATGCTGTTAGTTACCAATGAAGGTGGGAGATGTGTTTTTTTAACATCTGAGTCAGAAATGATGAGCCAATAACATTTAGGTTTTGAACAGATAAAGTGCACTTAGTGCCATGTTTGGTTAGAAAATTCTCGTTTATATAATGAAACGGCAGGTGACCATGTTGAACAGATGCAAATACATGTAAATATGGAACATTTATCCGGTTGGTAAGTGTGCGTCATTTCAGTTTAAACCACACCCACTGCACACGTGCACTGCACATAGGGTTACATACATTGATCACTGTTTACATGGAACCATGGAACCAGAAGTTAACGTGCAACTTCAGCGATTGTCCAATGAGAGCCTGCAAATCGTGGCACGTCCGCCTTCGTGACGAAGTCACTTACGAGCCGGATAATGTATTGGTAAATGTATCTCTTCAGTGAGCAATTAAGGGCCAAAGCTTGTCAAAGCGTTTGCTGTACTGAAAACAAGAACTTAATTTTCTGTGAGTAATTTGCAAGTTTTTGCATTAACGTGCTTCTTAGTAAGGCTGGTTTTGTGCATCATTATTTAATACTGGCTTTGTTTTTCTGTTTCCTTCTCAAGCCGTTTATCTGTGCAAACGAACTATGCAAAACAAGTCCAGGCTGGAACTGGCAGATTATGAAGCGGTAAGTACCTCAATATATACATGTGTGTGGGTGTGGCCATGTGGGCGTGGCCATGACCATGTTGAAATATGGTCATGTGTATTCAACCATGACTTTTGGCATGTCCATGTGGGCATTGGCATTTGACGGTGAAATGATGTGTACATGCTTACATTCATACCGTATTTAGTTTAAATAAGTCCAAAATGAGTACGGGTGTTCAGCCTGTCATTTTGACTGCACATGTCAGATGCATCATTTCATAGTACATGTATTTTGTTGAACATCTAGAATAAAATCAAAAATAAGTGCACAAGAAAGGAGTTTGGTTTCAACCTTTATGTGATTCCAAAGTGTTTTGATGTCTTGCCATCAATTTTGTGATGATTAAATTGAAAATGTTTAGATTGGGAGTTTTGCCTTTCACCAACATACCATAGAATTCTGTGGTATTTTGTTGGACAAAACTTCCAATGGACAGATTAATACCTTCCTAATGCATAAATTGAATCTTATAAATATGATTAAAACTGAATGACATGTTTTTTTTTCCAAGAAAACAGGGCAAAATTAGTGCAATAAAACAACCTACAAACAACTAGTTTTCTTAAACCCTACGGTGCATATACATGTGTGGCGAGCAAGATCCACACTAAATATTCATGAGACTAGACCTAGCAGCCGCCACAAGAGGGCAGTATTCTAATCACCGCCCACACAACCACAGTGATACATGTACTTGTTCCATATTTGTGGGGACAAACACACAGCGTTTCCCCTATTTTGTGGGGACCGAAAACATTATGGCGACAGAGAAATATATCCCCATAACTTAGTCCTACTTTTCGTGACTAAAGAAATTGTCCCCTTAACCTGGTGAAGGCCTACCCACACATGCACATCACCTGTGTCATGGTATTCAATTTTGTATTGGCTATGCACGCATGAAGTTTCCAAACTGTCATTGTGTTTAACAACATGAATAATGTGCACACGTTCTGCAATACTGAACTTAAGTCTGTACGTGTTTAAGAAAGGCTCGTTAGTGCTCGGGATTAAAACTTTTTCGTGCACATGTACGATGGTATGCAGGGGTTAGATGCCTGAGAAAAACAGAGTGTCAGTTCACACTTTTTTCTCAATGTCACCTACGTGAACCTTGTTCTCTACTGACTTTAAACAACCAGATTGCATCGTTTCCTTATTGAGCATGCATGGCCAAGCTGTGATCCATCTATCTATTCTTTTTGAAGCAACAGCTGTTACTAGTCAACAGCTGAGCTTAAGCTGTTTGCTTATTGAAAAATTACTGCACATGATAGCCCTAATGGACAGTCCAAACGGTGCCACAGGTCCATAAGTGTACTTGGCTTTACAAATTGATTCTCATGAAATTGTTTGACAAACCTGAGGTCATTTTACATTGGGAAAAAAAACAATATAGTTTTTGTCATGAAGGTTCACTTTTCCCCAAAGCTGAAAAAAGCATTCACAAGCCTTTTTTCACATTACTTTAAATTCCACATGTGCCCATCCAGGCAGGCACAGTCAAGGTGGCTGTGAAAAACACACTTCCTGTACATACATGTACATCATGCTGCCCTCTTGCTGCAGACATAAACCCATCTGTTTCCTGCACAGTTTGTGTGCAGTGTCAGTGACATGAACTACTGGTATACAGACAAGACGGTTATACTGCCCTCTTTGAAGTAAACATATGAACTTGAATGCTATTTGTATCAGAGTGCACAGTCCTGGCTAAATTGGTTGCCTGGGCACCCGGGACAACCAAAAAATATTTCTCTACAACAAGAATTTCCACAGTTGGTTGTCCATGGACAACCAGAAAAATCTGGTATAAGTACAGTCCTGATTTTTCTCCACACATTGTTATTTTGTATCTCAATTGGTAAATACCGGTACAGTTTTAAGAGAAATACAAGCAATGAATTCCTCGATCCAACTCACAAATTTCAGTGAGGTTTTGCCTGAGTTTGCGATGGGCCGATGTGTGTGTCATGTGAACAAACTGTATACTGTATGTGTACGTAATCCGGTTCCCTGACCTAGCCTGCAGATTCACCAATAATTCCTCAGTTCTGGGAACCAGACTAACCCGGGTGTATGGAGAATTTATGAAGAAGTACGATTTGACTTCGACATAGCGCGGGGCACTAGGAAAGTTTTATTTGTATGTTCTAAAATAATTGAGAAACCACTCAAAGAATGCCTCCCATTCTTGATGATGTAGACGTACATGTAGTCATCCGCAGGTTGCTAAAAAGCTCCTGTTCATCTCATAAATTCGCCCCTAAATATAAAGAAAGGTGCAAGTACTAACGCCCACTTGTTTCTATTCTTGCCATGAGAAATACTCGAACTTTTTTCTTCAGATCACCCTTGTCATGGAAGTACAATTTTTACAGAGTCACCGAGCGCCAGTAGGCTCACACACTCGGCCAGGACTAACAGCACTGGAGATCCGTAATTTACGCGACTGAATCTTTTGTACATTGTACATTGTACAGTATATAATGCGTACACACATATGTATCTGCTGTGTGACCGGCTAGCTTGAAGTGCAAGCCTTATGTTTAAAGAGCATTCAGGGACCATCCGGTCATTGTGTTGTGATTGGCTGCCAATGAAACATCAATATTCATACATGTGTCAGTGGGACTCATTACAGCCATGCCTGCGTGAGCGGAAGTTGTGACTAACAATCTCCGCTATGACTTGCAGTAGCACACCTTTCACTGTGAATTTACGGCTTGACATTAAGGTTAGTACATTTTAACTTTCGGAGATAAAGGGTTTCGTTACAACTGGTGTGGGCTGGGGCGCGCAAAGTTACTGTGTCATGCATCATCGCGCGGGTTTTAAGTGCTCTACGTGTATGTGCATCGGTTTGTACAAGCTTCCAATAAATTTTGGACATTAACTTATCGAAATGCCAGTGCAACATAAATGTACAATTGTCTGAAGAGACTGACCTGGATGCAATCTTTGACAAGACTGATCCTCAAGCTACAAATCCGCAGGAAAAAAAAAGTGCATGAAACACACTGTATACATGTACATGTACATGTACCATCAAAATCACTTTTTGATTTAAAAAAAAAAGCCCCACCCTAAAATTTTTGACCCAAAAACTTTAGAAGAAGAAACAAAAATACTACCTGCCTACCCACCCTATTTTTTTTTCAATGTAATCATGGTAATAGGAAGCACAACTATTATTTTGTTTGGCCTTAAGTTGTTTATAGAACATATATGGCTTATGGAAGCTACATGTACTTGCTCCTGTAAACTAACAAATTCGTCTGTCTAGGGAGCAAGTACTGATATTTAGCCCAATTTCAAGCCCTTATGTACCTGTATAATACATGTAAGTACAAGACATAATTGACCCATATTTTTAGTGCAGTTTACCGTGTGTCAGCCAGAGATCATGTCAAATCTTATATTTTTAGTGCAGTTTACCGTGTGTCAGCCAGAGATCATGTCAAATCTTATATTTTTAGTGCAGTTTACCGTGTATCAGCCAGAGATCATGTCAAATCTTTCTGTTTGAGTGCAGTAGGATTTTGTGGTTGGACACTGTTTCAATGTTCACTGCAAAACGACACTCGTGAGCAAGGTTTGATCTGGGCTACCAAGCTGAAACACTGGGCAACCACTTTTTATGAAAGCAGTTGGGGGGGGCAACCATGTTTTGAGGAGATTTGTCCAGCACTGGTTCATTATGTACATGTATGTGTACATGAAGAGACACTGCATAATGTTGATCGTCTTTTGTAATGGGGCATTAATCAGTGTTCTCTGACAATCCCCAGAAGTCTGATGTTGTAGAAGGTGTTTCCCCACAGACCTTTTGTGTGTGTGTGTGTGTTTTTTTTTGAGGGGGGGTTACCTGCAGATCTCTCAGTCCTTCAGATCCTTTACAAACGTGCATTCCTTTTGGTGTCCTTTTTTTTTTCTTCAGAGTTAATGATTTTTGACAGAGATATGTTTGACAAGTATCAAAACTGGTACATGTACTTCACTTCACTTTATTCACAGATAATATAGAAAGCTAACAACAGTACATATATAGTTGATGGATGGAGACCCCCAAGAAGCATTGCTTGTTGAGTGGAGGCTCCAAACTACAGACAAACATTATTACCAATTACATGTACCGGTAGCTGGAAAATATGAATACACAAGAAATGAAATATACACACAATCATGTGTAAGCTGTACCCCCAAGAGACATAACTTAATTATTAGATAAATAATTATTTAGTAATTTATATTTATGTTTACCCTTAAATGTGAATGAACTGGTAATTTTCCTCAGTGAATTATCAATTGATTGATATTGATATTGTCAGTATGACCACATTAATTTGTCCTTCAAGTGATGCAAACGCATCATTAATGTTTACAGTAAAATAATTACGGGTAGGATTCACATTTCTGTCCATACTTTGTGCAGTTTCTTGCTACATGTACATGTATGTTGTCATATTCCCTCTGATTCGCATCAAATGCATGATTGAATTTGCCAATTTGGTATGAACTAACGTGTAATGGTACATGTACATGCGTCTGCTCATACATATGCACATGTACATTGTACATGTACATTGATTTGCATACACATGCTTACATTGACATGAAAAGATGTCAATCTACACGTACACGTACCGATACATAAAGTTTAGCAACATCTCAAGATACTACCCTGACTACTGTTTAGCTGTTTGACTTTGTGTTCTCTAGGTCAGATGTACACATGGTACATGTACAATTCACAAATTTGGGGGAAATATAAATGCACACAGATTCTCAGTCAATCATGGTTTACTACAGTATACAGTACATGGAGGACAAATCCATGTTTTCCCTGTAGTCTTTAATAGACTGGGGCCGTGTCCAAAACAGGCTTCTGGAGCTGTGGATACATCTATTGTTAGTATCTTTTAATAAGCCTTGTGTGAGTTAAGTTTGAATAAAATCTGGTACACTGAGTTCTTTAAATTCACGTGAACATACATGTAAGAATTCGAAGTCTGTGTACTAAAGACACTGTTGCTATACCTCGTGATTCAGGACAAGCTTTTCCTTAGTTACTTAAGACACACCTTGCACCAATACACTGTTTTCAGTGGATAAGAAGGGCACAAAGGAGCCAGTCCATTCCAGAGATGGTGGTCACTGTACAACACCTTGCCCCAAATCACGAGTTGAAGCAACAGTGTCTTTAGTCAGGGGAATTCAAATTACTGTGTTTATGTGCAAACAGATATTCAATGTAGCGGATTTTATTCAAATTTAACTTGCAAAAGGCGTATTCAAATGAAACGAAGACCTAGATTTACAATGTACCTGTAGCTCTTGACAAACAGCTTCGGATGAAGCCTTGGCATTTGGGATTCACCACAGAGGACAGAGTTGAGCACAGGACTATACACCAAGAACAGGAATTACAGTTTGTCCCCTTTGCACATGTACATGTATGCCTGTCCCCTTGACTGGTTCTGTACCAGTACATCTCATTGGTGAAGAAAGTTGAATAGATATTCAACCTTCAACAGCAGCTTTTAGGGAAAAGAATTCATGCTGGTCTAATTGTCTGTGTTACATGTACCTTATGATCAACAGGAGAACTTGGCCAAGCTGCAGCGAATGTTCTCAAGGAAGTGGGAGTTTATCTTCATGCAGGCAGAAGCCCAGGCCAAGTAAGTCTATCCTGGTCTTGCTGTCCCCTCCTCAATGTGATTCCAAATAACTACATTTATAATGGGCACAATAGAATGAACACTTTGAAATGTTTACTTCTAAAACCTGCCAGCCTGTGAGAAGACTTTCCATGAAAATTTGTTGCTTTCATGGTGATTTGAAATCAGGTTAAGATATAGCTTGTGAGAAAACATCAGTGATGGGGCCATAAGCTATGTTTAATTTGGGTATTGATTAGCGTTACAGTAGTCACTAAAACCAATGGGATGAGAACAGTGGCGTAAACAGTGGAGGGGGAAGCTGATGTGTTGCCATTAAAATTATCATATGTTATAGGAATTATTTACCGAAAGAAATAGACAATAGAAAACAAATTCCCATTTGTACAGCCAACACTGAGTAGCCCTAGCCAACACTGGGTAAAGTCAACACCCTTGTAGAGCCAACACTGTGTAGAAAAAACACTGGGTAGAGCCAACCCTGTATAAGGCTTTAAAATAAAAAGTGAACTCTCTTGTTACTTAAATTTGACATATATCAGGAGTGTGATTTCTCAAGGTTTTTCAGGATTTCAGGAACTTTTGACCCTCAAACTGGATTTTTAGAGGTGAATCTATCCAGTTTTTGCCATGTTGTACACATTTTAAGAAAAAACCTAGTCCAAGGGTCACAAAATTGCACTGATTGAGGAATAAGACTGGGACCTTGTTAGCTACATGTAAATAAACCTTGAAAGGTTCTCATATTTTATTGTTGTTACTGTTACAACCTCTCTCTTGGAATGTTTCATGAATTACTGTTCATCCCCCGTTTTCACCCCTGGTTCACCACACAGTGTTGCTCTGTGTTGGAACTGTTGAAGGTGTGTACACGTACATGTACATGTAGGTGGTATCTTTCCCTTGGCCCCGGTTTGGTTCTGGGGCTTGGAGGCAACACCATGCAGTTTGAGGACAGTGATGAGGAAAGTCTGCATTATGAAGCTTGTCTGCAACATGCTGGTGTTGTGATCTTTGCTTTTAGTTTTGCGGAAATGTTGGTACTGGTATTTAATGGTTTCATTCATATATGTTCAAATTGCACTTCTTGGCCTTCCGAGGGCAAACATTTTGTAGTTGGTAATTTCCTCAGACAAAATTGGAAAAGTGTTGATATTTATGTCAACAACAGATTGATTAAATATGAAGACATTTTTTGAATTACCTGTAGTTAGAATCTTTATTCACTATTAGAGGCCTTGAGCTTCACAGGCATTCATTTAAAGTTTGAAACAGAGACTCTTCACTAACCGGAGTAAACCCTTAATGGAATACATCTAAATGTACATATGGCTTGAGTAACTCAATCTGTATAACTCATTTCATCGGTAAATGCATATTTTCCAATTCCATAAGCATTAGAGCTGGAGGTATTCATGCTGCATGTAGTAGTTAAAGGTACATGTACAGTCCATCACTTTGCAGTTATCCGGAAAGTACATGTAACTGAATAATTTATTCTTGAAAAGCGTACGGAAAGTTTTAAAGATGGTTATGGGAGCTGTCATTTTGAAGGAATTACAGAGAAGAGACCATTTTCAACAATGTACATGTACAAGTATCTAGAGACACATTTACAGAAAATTTGGAATGAGAAGCCTGCACATGTACATTAACGCTGCACACACATTTGTGCGGTTACTATAATCTGTTCAGTGCGTGACTTCGTGTACTGCTGTATTCGACTGAATTTGAGGACGTATCCAAGATGCTGAATTCAGGCATGATTCAAAACATGACCCAGCAACTTTTGATTGGAATTCAAGCTAACAGAATTTTGTTTTTCGTGGCAGATACAGCAGGTTTGACCTTGGGTACCCTTCTCTAGCGTTTGAGCAATTTCTTTATCTCAACGGAATATAATGCACAAATGACAAATAATGGACTGTACCATTAGGAGGAAGTGCTTTTTGGGATTTATGGTGTGTGGTGTACATGTCCCTGTACATGGACATGTATGCAGCACGTGTCATTTTAGTACGGTACGTAGCTTGTGTGCTCACGATAATCTGACTTCTCAAAAGCAGACATCTCAGCTTCATTCATGTACAGCACATGTACACCCTGTCTTTTTTTTTTTTCTGCAGAAGGCCTTTTCATTCCCTTTCGTCCATGCAGAAATTCCACCCTGGCACAATGCATATTGACAAATGCATGGTAACAATGGTGTTGTCGTTTTCTTATGCAAGACGGTTCATTACCAGTGCAAGTCGGCATTGTGTAAAGAGCTACCGCAGTACTGCACACAGATATTAAAAAAACAATCTTGAAGGACATTGATTATTACAACTGCCTGTATCCTCTCAGCTCACTTCGGATGGGTCGTGCAAGGTCATTTTCATTTCCACTCATTCTGCCTTTTTCCTCCCTCCGTCGTTATTTCTCTTCTTTCCAATGTACTTGTACACGTATCCCTGAGTGGGAAGCATCTCTAACAATCACTTCAGACTGATGAGCATTTGTTATATCATAATTGATTGATGGTTTGTGATCTTGGCATTAATTTCTTGGTAAGTGCCATGTAATTACCGTTTGTGGGCTGGGGAAGTCAATGAGGGGAGGAGTTTGTCAGTCATCAGGTATCAAATGTTTAGTTTTATGCAGCACTTCCAGGATGAAATGTCCGGCTATGGAACTTTTGGCCTCTTAGAGAGTAATTTCTTACATTGTGACTTTGTACCGCAGTATTCTGTCGGTGTTTCACTGTTGCACATTGTGATTATTGATGCAGAATTGTAGTACACGTTCCGGAGAAAAGTTGGCTTGACTGTGTTCGTTTCTGTTGGAAAGATCAGATCTTGCAGTTGGGAAGCATAAGAAACAAGCAGGACTACTGTACACACGGTAAACTTAATAACGGGGCTGGACTTTGTGCTGCGTTACCGCTGCAGGCAGCATGCTGTGTGCCACGACCTGTCCTCCTCTCTCCCTCACCTCTTACCACTACCTCCGTCAGCCCATGCTTCATCATGCCAGTAATTTGCAGCTGGCGGTTGCGTTTCACGCTTGGCTGGGGTACAAGCAATAAGTGCCACGGCAGGCGGAGGGGCTTGTTGGCCGACAGTTCGGAGATGGCTGTGAATTTGTTGCCAGTCCCCCCCCCTTCCTTGTGACAAGCTTGTTTGCTGTCCTCAGCCTGGCCACGGCCTTGACTGGAGACAGCACTAATAAGGTCACGTCACCTGAGATATTCTGTCGTCTTGCTGGTTGTTCGCAGTCAATGCTGAGACTGATTTTAAGGCACTGATGAATAAAGCATGGCCTTACACGTGCAATAAGAAGGCAACAGTTGACGTTACGTGTATGTCTCTAGGTATCACAGAGACAAGTGGTGATTGCATTTGACTATTTGTCTTCTCGTGAATGTTAGGGTTGTAGTAAGTGAGCAATTAGCACCATGCATGTCATTCTTGCATGAAGTGACAAGTTGCTATTTTTATCAATTTTGGTTTTGTTGAAGGCGCCCCAGCTTGGCACCGTGTACCTCTCCATAGTCCCCTTGAAAAAAGATAATGAATAAATAAGATTGATACTGAGAATATCAGCCAGCCCTAGGTGGGAGCCTGCATCTGCTGTGCTAAGTGGTATATTTAGCACCCTTTAATGAACCCGCTGGTTGGAAGCACAGCAGGCAGTGGTATAGGTCTCTTAGGCATTGGCTTCATCACGGCTGCATTCAGGCTCGTTCGCACACCCACCCCGCTGCGTCATGCTGTTTCCATTTTGCCAGGATGCCCGCTGGCATTTTATCAACACCTGCGTCCAACAGGAGGCAGATACCAGCACTGGCAGGCCTGAATGCTGACACCCTCGCCCCAGCCCTGGTGGCTACAATTTAAAGGGGCTGTTCAAACTGATCTTTATTTACTGACTGGGTAGCATTTTGAGACCGAGGTGTAGATGTCACGTGGCACCATCTTTGGGGGGGGGGCCGATTGTGCTCATGCACTCAACCCGAACAGTCCTCAATCCTCTGATTTCAATATGATTTTACACACACCCTAGGGGGTCAGATTCTTACCAGGAGACTTAAAATCTTATTCAGGGATTAGAGTGTCATGATGCTTGAAGGCTGTTTTGTGTGGACTGGTTTATGTACATGTATATACATGTACTTACACTAGGGGTATTAACCATAGGTAATTTCCTACATGCATATGTTTAACCAGGAATTATTTACCTGGTACTTGTCACTTGATACTTGTCTATACTGCTCAACAACCTGGTACATAAATTACAGTGCACTGTGCTGATGAAAGGTGTTGGCAGCCATCTTAGCTAGGAAGCCCCCAAAATGGAGCTATGGAGGCTGCATATTGCTTAGCAATATGGGCGTGTGCTACCAATATCTAGGCAGTATAGACGGGAGATCAGCAGGGCTGTCTTATTGGATTTCCTTACTAAGGGCCTCTTGCCTTTGATAATGAGGACAAAAGAGTTGTACAAGTACCGGTACTTTAGGCCTCAACCAACACACAATCTGTTTCATACCATTAATGTTTGAAGCTGGGTATTTTAGTTTTTGAAATAAAATTTGAAATAGAATGTTTTAAACCCCATGTTTCTTGATAATTGTCTATCACAAAAGAACTTAAAAGACTTTTTTGGGAAAGGCATCTACACAAAATGCCAGAAATTTCTTCAGATTTTTCAGATTGTACATTTCGGATTTTAGGTTTCCGAGTTCCCATGTAGGTTGCTGCCATGCACCGGCACAGGCTGCCTGTGCCCCTTCAATCAGTAAGGTTGCCAAATTCCTGCACGCCTCATTTTTTCCAAACCTATGCAGTATGCACACAGGTACGGCATGCCTCCTTTTCAATGTAGTGTAATTGTGGCTGCCAGATAATATACAGCTGCCTTATGTACCAGCATGTACCAGCATGTGCCTACTGTCATAGTGATTCCCATACTAGGATGCAAGGTACAAGTTATGGTATTGATTTATTTTTCCCCCATTCTGTACCGTACGCTGCATGTTCTTTTCCTGCCAAAGGCACTACACGTAAAGTGGACAGTAGACAAAGCAGTCAGTGGTGTTTCCATTTGCTGAGCAAAATGGTTAACCTTGTGCTTCTCTACAGTGTAACCAGCAAAGAGGGCACATGTTCGTGGAACTGTCCAGCAGTAAAATTAAATATGAGCACTGCCCTCCTTTCTGTTTGTAGATTGTAGTCGGGGGTCCAAATCTGTGTGGAAGAGGATGCCATGTACATTTGAGGAAGGGGGCTTCACACTGACATGGAGGGTAGTGAGAGTGTTGCATACTGGTATGATTCCAAGGCAAGATTTCATCGATGTGTATGCCAAGGCACTCAACCTGCCACAGAGAAATGTGTTGGACTAGACAGTATCATTTCTTGAAAGTGATGGATGATTTATGTTTTTGTCCTTTTTTTTTACGTATTACTGCCTGTGTATTTGTTTTGACAGCTCAGGAATGTTGATTGACTTAGGACTTTTATGATGCCCCCCACCCTTTGCATTCCTGAAGTTAAGATAGCAGATTATTTCAGCTGAGCACGGTGGAGAATCTCTCTCTCTCTTCAAATCCAAGGGCCTCCTCGGAGACAAAATATTGCCTCAGAGGTTGCTGCAGCTCTAGTGATGGATTGCATCTCGGATGAAGCAATAATAAACAGCTCGGTGAATTGGCCATAAATGCCTGATTGCTCAGATCTCGTTGGCGGAGTAAAGTACATGTAGGTTGCACTCGCTATTCATAATGATCACTTAGCAGGAGTAGAGAGAGAGGGGAACGTTCAAAGGCCTATTTAGTTAGAAAACCTACAAAGTTACGTTCACTTGCGTGTGCATCTGTGAAAAGTCACTCAAGGGAAGTACCAGTGCACAGGAGGTAGTGTGCATGAAATGCGATGCCCTTTGGAATACTTCTGTAGGGTTCATACCTTGTGGAGATGGAAGGATACAAGGTATGAACACTGCCACTGCTGGTTTGCTCCTTTTCGTTGCTTGTTGACATTGACGAAAATCCAGAATTTCTGTTGGGATTTGTAGAGATATGATATCATTTGAATTAAAGGGTCCATAAAGACCTTCGTGAACAACCTGTCAGTTAATTGTTTAAAATATTCATTCATGTGCCAATAACACGAGGGATGTAAAAATGGAATACAATTCCTTAAGTAGTGGTTCATTTTACTGCCCCCCCCCAATGAATGTTTCAATCCTGATAAATGGTGACGTTATGTGTGAGGTACATTTGAGAACCTACCATCGCAGTAGAATGAGAGGCAGGCACCCTTTTGGTGCATGTACCGGTACATCTGGACCCATGAGAACGTGGACAATGGACACGCACAATTTACTAATCCGCGGAATGTTCAAACGTATACTTGTTGGTGTACCTGTTTATGTACGTGTGCGCGTCCATGAAAACGATGCCCTCGCGCACGGTAGAAGCATTTACACACGCAGTACAGTCACTGTATAATGTTTTCATGTCATGGAATGCACAACTAGGGCACCACGCTCTGTACACACAAGTATATTGAGTGGAATAGCCCGGACCAATTTGGAAGCATTTCCTATCCTTTCGTCGTTTGTGTTTCATGAAACCTCCTCTTCGTCTTTGTTCACAGGCTTGCTTTGATTTCCCAAAGATCGTGGGCACGTCATCCGACTTCAGCTTTATCATTTAATGAGCCGTACATGTTTGGACGAAAACACTTTGGCTGGAAGTAATCACTGCACAGTTTGGTCCCCACCATTTTTCTCTGGTCAGCCTGACTTCTGATGTCCAATTTCGCCTAAATTTTGCTTTGGTTGGAAAACTTATGCAGGCTTGTCCCATCTTTGTACGTGTTGCTGTAGCCTGTGGCAACACATCTGGTCAACATGATCTCTTACACACTTAAATATAGGACTGAATTTTCTCAACTTGAACCAAGACAAGCATTGAAACGCTAGCAGCGCGTGACAATGTCTTCTCAAATGTATGTGATAGATATGCAAATGTTCTATGTTAATGAGATACATGTACCTCTCAGGGGTGGGGCTGTGTCGCCAAAAACATTTTTGATCTCCTATTTATTAAAAAAAAAGAACAGTTTTCAATTATAACTTATAAAATCATTTTTCATGGGCCCTTTTGAACATGGGTTTCATTTGAGGTTTGAATTCTGATTTTATTCTGCAGCCTCAGAATTTAACAATGAATCATTTAAAAATTGACAAACCAAGTTGCTGACAGGTATGTGTAAGTTGATAAATTGACATTAAATTTGAGAAATAAAACCCTGAATTAATCCAGCCCCACACTCAAAGGGAACATCAGAGAAGCCAAAAGTCCATGCACCGTTTTTTTTTTCCATTTCAGTAATTTGCCTTGTCAGTCGGGTAAATAAGTAATGAATAAATAAATAAATTAAACACAGCCACATGGACAGTTAAGCCTGTCAAGGAGTTGATGCAGTGGATTGCGTGTTTCTGCATGAGCGAACAGGACCAGGCACTTGCTTTAGTATCACAAACCCCCCCTCCCCATCCTGCATACACGCACTACATATGCCTTGATTGTCAAGGCCGCAATCCAATTGAGCAGAATACTGGAAAGTCAATTACATTGCTCACTAAAACCAGACCTTTTCTTCCTCCTTTGTCTTGCCTCTTCAGTCCCTTCCCCCTGGTTTCCCCCTTATTCATGTGTATTGATTTGACTGCAACTGTCCATTACTTGTACATGTACACAGACTACCATGTTTTCTGCAGCAGTTATTTGTCTCTGATAAAGTGGTACGTGTGCGTGTACAAGTTTTTTTAAAAGCCTAACAGTCCCAAATCCTCCAATTTCGGTACATTTTAGAGGATAATTAGTGCTACGTGTACGTTAAAATGATATGGTTTATTTTGACGACATGTACATAATTTCGGACTACCTTTGTTTCTGTGTGCTGCAAAATATTCACTTTTTACACATTTGTTTGTGTGTTTACCTTGAATGTTTTTTTATTTTTGTACCTTTTGGCTTATTTCTAATTTTTTTTTTTTTGTCAACAAAACAGTCACGCACTTGACTTCGTACCGTACATGTATTGTTCCCTGAGCTGGGCATCACCTGCAAAGTGTAATTATTCATTGGCTTTTCCACACTTTGCAAAAACGGCATTCTTTTTGTTTGTTTGTTTTTGTCTTCTGATTATGACTCAAACCCCCTTTGTTTTGTGCACGTTTCTTCAGCCAACAACTTAACCCCCTTTGCAACTTTGGATCATCGTCAGACTTATGTCAAGAGATTGCAAAAAAGCCATCTGTTCTGTTGGCAACTGACAAATAAGCTCTAGTTTTTCTGTAAGATTGTACAACACTGTTTAAAAGAAAGAAATCTTATAGTACTGATGAGTAATAAAAAAAAAGTACACAGGTTCTTGTAGGCCACAGGTCGCCGTAGTTGTACCTAAGCGTAAAACAGGTACATTTAAACCAAGAGAAGTCATCAGGATAAATGAATTTTTAAAAACAAAATAATTAAAATTAGTATGAGAAGAGAAAGCTGCTGACTACTGTACAAAAAACCACAGGGTAGGAGATGGAGAAGTGAATAGCTGAGGTGGACCTGGAGGGGTGATTTGAATAGCTGGCTTTTATTTGATATAGGTAGGTGTAGCTTGGTTCAAAGAGTACAGGTACCATACTTGCTACAATTTCATGAAGATCCTTCCATATCTGACGTGAGATAGCATTGCATTGTCAACTTTTTTGTTGTTTCCTAGCAACAGTCAGGCGAAAGACACAAACTTTTTGTGTGTTTCATTTAAATGTATTTTTCCTCTACGTGAATCTGGAAATTTGTTTGTAGTTAGTTGATATTCCATCATTCTCATGACACCTCTCTTGTGCTTAGGCGTTGAGGTTGGTGCATTAGAATCTGCCCGTATATGCACATTGCAGAGAGTCCTAACTTTGCTTTCAAGCCATAGCTGAGTTCAGTAGTTAATGCACCATGTGCATTGGGCCAATATAAGTTTCCAACATTTTAATGTACATGTGCATGTAGACTAATCGCAAGAGGCCAGTCGTTTGGGTGAAAAAGCAGTGCCTCTGCTGCATGCATCATTGGAAGTCTAACAAAATTAGTATGAGGGCAAGGAAAAAAGGGCAAGTACATGTAAATTTTAAGCTGACCTTTTTTAACAATCCAGTCTGGTTTCTTAAAGCAGTTGCTCATTGTGTGCGGTGGACCATTGGAGGGTGGATTGTGTGCTGGGTTCCCAGTGACGTGCTGGTTATTGTTATGAAGTGTCTGCCAGAGTTTGAATTGGTTTTAGTAGGGTGGTGTTGTTGAAGAAGTAGACATTTGTCTTATGTACATGTAAGTCTGTATCATATGGAAGTTGAAAATGACCATCCGCACGATTTCCGTATTGCCATAAAAAAAAATGACAGACAGGTGGAATACTGATGATGTCTCAGTTCGGTAGGATGTTTTTCCAGTGATGAAGTGTCCTACCTCAGATGCTTTTCTGCATATCCTGCCCTGGGAAGACGTCTTCGGCATTTTGCAGGACTGTCTTTAATTTTTCAACATTGTGTCGCTCCGTGGGAATTTACTAGGGAGACTAAAAGACACAGATGGTCACCTGAAACTGTCATAGCTTGACGACATCGTTCCCAGCATACATTTTGGGCCATTAATGTAATCAGCTTGCATTTGGACACCTCATCAGGTGTCTGTTTTAAGGCATTCCCGAACACTTCCAAGCGGGAATTATGATTATTTTTTTGTGTGCAGCAGACCAGCGCCACTCTTTCATATGAGTGGAGGGATTACCACATTGAAAACTCAAGCACTTGCCCACACGCAAGGGGTTGTGAACAGTTGGTGCAAGGGGAGATACACTGCCTGATTTGTGTGCACGCAGTGGGCTAGCTATGTGTGTGTGTGTGTGTGTGTGCACACTCTGCCGTTGTCGTCCCAGTGCTGCTGTAGACCCCCCTCCCCCTTAACATGTAAGGCAAATATAAGAATGTCATTGCACGCATCCCGGGCACATAATTTAGTATCTCCCTGGCCAACACCGATGAAGGTGTACATACCGGTACTGTTACGAAGGTCAAAACTCACTCATTGATTGGCAGGTGGACAACCAATGGCAGACATTGATCCATCCGATGCAGGATATACCATTCGGCATTGCCATGACAACGACAGGGTGTGTCCATGTAATTAGTGTGTCGATGTTAAATTTAAGAACGGGTCTTTGGTACAATGTCTGAATTTATACCGTACATGCTTACAGTGTACTTTGCACTGATTGGAAGCTGATGTGCAAAGTTCATCTGGGGGGGGTGTAACAGAAACAATTATTTTTAAAAAGGAGGGTCATTATTTTGCCAATTGGATTCATTTGAAAAGGAGTACTGTTACATCGAAAGTGGATAAGTAAATGAGCTCAATAAATGGAGAAAATTTCCTTGAATTTGTAGGAACCACATGCATTATCTTCATGTGACTGTGAATGGTTAGTGAATGTACATGTATGTAAATCAGTGTACAATGTACATGTACATGTAGTTGGTTCTGGTAGCTGTCTGTACCACACATGCAATTTCCAAAGCTGAAGCAGTCCATCACTGTATGTTCTACACCCCTCTGTCACAAGTGGTTTCTTCCCCGTGAGATGGCAAAGAAAGTGGGGGGGGGGTTGATGGTTTCATTGCCACGACGACGCAGACTTGGATGCAGCACTGTCATGTTCATGTGCCCGACTGAGCAGAAGAGGTTGGGTCATACATGCACACGTACAGGGGCCACAGTATGTTCTCAATCTGCGGCTGGCTGTATGTGTGGGACGAACATGCGGCAGTGCAGCTGTGGCAGCGCGGTCTTATAGGCAGGTTGCATGCAGCGGTGGCTGCGGGCAGTTGGTCGTTCGTTTGGCTTTAGGAGAGAGAGATTATTCACAGTGTCGGGCCATGAGATCGCCGAGGTCACCTTGACTGAATCCAAGGACCTTGCATGAGCCCCTCTGTAGTTTGCATTCGCAGCTCTCCCGTGTGTGCTTGTATACCTCTGCGTGTGTGTGTGTTCCTGTTTCGGTGAGGTTTTCTTGGAGACGGCAATCACGCCTTTTGTCATGGCTACCTCCTCTTCACCCCGTGAGCCAAGCTCGCCCAACAGCATTTCAGGGATTTTTGACTTCATGAGGTAGGTACAATGTAGCACATACAGTGGTTGGGCCCCCCTTTAGTCACTGCTATGGTCCTGTCTAATATGCCAAGTTTACAGTGTTGCCAGTGGACCTTAGCTCCAAGTCTTCATAAACATTCTGCATTCCTTACCTGTGAGCAGTTTACATGTACGTTGTTATTGACAGTGTTACTGAATGCTTTTTTTCTGTACTGCACATTGCATTCTCAAGTACAGAACACTTTCCTAGGGTATGGCTTTTTTGAGTTTGGTATGTTAAGAAATGTAGAAGTTTTCTGAAAGCAGGGATACATGTGAGCAAGACTTCCCCACAGACATGCAGATGTACAATGTATGCTAGGATGCGGTATAGGGATACGTGTACAAGTAGCTAGGGGATGGCAGCCTACAGAGAAAGGAAAGTTTGTTAATATCCACACATGTACATGCAGAAGTGCTAGATTTTCTTCAAATGTATCCTGGGATTATTTTAGTTTTTACTTTTCTCTGCTAGTGTTTGAGCAAAGCTGATACATGAAGATACAAAGTTACACTACACTAGAATTAACAGTTTTAATATGAGTCACATAAGAGTACACTAAATAATGGCAGTGACATGTTAAGTGTTTGAAATGAAGCCAAAACAACTTAACCACTAAGAAAAATATATGTATATGTATCACATAATTACATTTTAAAGTGTATGCATGGTTTCCTTGATATTCCTTGCGGGAAAGGTGGGCATTCATTTCAGTGGCCAGAAACCCCATCGCAGGCCCTTCCTTGCCTGGAGCCACTTACCGTGTGATTTCAGCCTACCATACACCCCATCCTTGCGAAACCCACGGGCCTAAAAATGGAGTCCGTGACTGCTCAGTGGAGATCAAGCTTGTTTTACTTAAAAATACCTAGCGGAACATTCTGTTGTTCTCCACACTATAGAAATGAACAAATTGCTGCGGGGCGGCAGGCCCAGGCCAAGCATTGGGGTTACTGGTGGAGTTTGGAAGAGGGGAGATGGTGTGACGCACATGATTGTGGTGGGAGAATTTCCATGTAAGGCTTGTTGTGTGGTCAAACTGGGGCCGTGGATTGGGGAGGGCGCAAGGGATGTCTTTGTGATCAGAAATGTACTCACTTCCCTCAAGCTACACAGGGTAATGTGCACCTCCCAGTAGTACATTATTCCTCTCACATACATGTATGTGTCTGCCACATTCATGCTGAGCTATTGACGTAACCACTTGCAGTCCCACCCTTGAGCTAAGTCCTGACCAAAAGCACGAGGGGGTTTATGTAAGAGTGTAAACTAGTTCTCACATCCTAAATGTAAGATTTAAAAAAAATGGAGTAGATGTTTGGAGAGTTTCCATCCCAAAGGGGTGGAGGCTTAAAATAAAAGCTCGAAAGAGAATTCCTTCCGTAACTGCACCTGTTTCAAAGATGCATCAAAATCGTTCTCACCTCTCTTAGCCTCCTTTTCAGGAAGCTGATAAGCTAGTTCTTTGTTCGTTGAATTTGAAGTGCACTGCATGAGATCATGCCTAGCCCTCTGTCCCAATACTTTGCTCTGGCAAACCTTAATTGGGCAGGATTGTCCTCTTGTATCCATTCTCAATCGGAGTCTCTGAAGAGTTTGTATTAGAACCTGTACCTGTGTGAGAATGTTCCCATGACAACATACTCTCTGGTATTCTTCAGTCATATTCCTCATTGCACCGGTAGCATTTCTAGTGCCAAATGGCACCATTCCCAATGACCATTGAATCTATGGTACATACCATACATTAAGTTGTTGCACAGGTGACAGTTACCCATGTTTCTTAGAAGAGGCACAATAGGCTGCTATTGTCTGTATCTTTTGTACATACCACTAGGAAGCAAAGCTGCAGTACCTGTATATAAATGGCAGGCTGTTAGAATGTGCAGTTACCGTCCTAGAACAAACGTTTTATTTTTCACAAAGAGAGTCCTTTACTGAAAAGTAATTGTAGAACTTCTCCTTGCCTGGTTCTTACTAGGTTTCCTTTTGGGGGGAATTTCTGGGGATTGGGCTGCGACAAAGAATGCAGACTCTTAGCCGAATTGGCACATCCGATGATTTTAACTGGCTGATGGTAGTGTCCTTTCACTTCATCAGACTGATCAAATAGACCACCAGGTTTGCACCGTACCCTGTGCCAAGAAAATTGTGGAAAGTGAGTTCTGTCATTTTCAGCATGATTCAGAGCAGCCTGGTGACCTGCGTTAATTTCATGCCATATTTCCTGGTCTATAGCTGAGCGATAATGAGCTCTGGGCTGACACATGTACAGGGCTCTGTTTGGACAACAAATTCCAGCTGTTCCAGTTTGCTCTGAAGTATATACTGGCGTGTTTGCCACACAAAATATAGATCAAAACTGATTTATTGCAATGGTACAATGAGCAGTTCAGGTTATTGCTGATGGATGTGTATTTGGTATACGGTCTCAGTCAAATTACAGGCCAATTTGCTTTGTCTTTGCAAACCATCAAGATTTTAGGTAACCTTCACATCACAAATAAATATTTATATTTCCTAATTATTGATCTTACCGTGATGGAATAATATTCTGATTTACAAAGATTTGCTAGCTTCCGGGGAGGAGGATCTCCATATTGTGCATCACCGGCTGCTATATATGTCATTTCTACCTAACGAGGAGACAAGTTCCTGAAGTCCACCCCAAATAAAAACAAGTGTGAAGTCCTGATTCTGCAGATTCTTCCACATATGCCAACTGTCCACCCAACCCATGGAGGCAGCCTTTGCATTGATTGATCAATAATGCTTTCAGAACTAACCGGATAAACACAAATGCTGACGGAGCAGTGAACACCTAGACAGCTACATGTAGCTCGGGAAATTGTTTGTTTACCACCCTGCAATTGTCCTGGACCTCTTTTTGCAAGTCTGCCTTTTGAAAGATTCACACTAATATAACAAGCAATCTAGTCTGTGATGTTCCTGCACCTTTTAGGAATGGTTGGATTACCTAAAATTATATTTTGTCTGTATGTCAGGGGCTTTTCACTACCACAGTTTGAAAAGTGCTCATATTGATAAAAGTCCCATACTTCTGCATTGCAAGTGCAGAAAAATTTGGATCTTTATTCTGTGGGAGTATTGTTTCTGTCCATTTCATATACCCACAGAAATCACACTGATTAAATTTTCACATTGTGGACTGTAAGTGTGCTAAATAGTGATTCAATATTCCACACTGTGCCTTATAAAATGGGTGTGTGTGTGGGGGGGTGTTTAGTGGCATATCTAGGTTTTGATGTGGGGGGCAAATTCAAAAGTGAATGCAGGTTTGGACTCATTCCACATGATGTTTGGGGAGAAAGAAAATCCAAAGCCTTACCCACGGTCTCGACATCCTTGCTTTTATTTGATGGTGTTGTTTTCTTCGGGTCTTGGTGCTAATATTTGACAAATAAATATACCGATTACTTTCTTACTTACCGTATGGAGTATTCTTTATGAACAAAAAAATGCCACCGGGCTTGTTGCATAAGCGATATGTCATGTTTGTCAGAATGATGGAAGGAATTAAAATTCCTTTGCACTGAGAGGCTACCAGCACAGAGAAGAGAAGGTCCGCCTTCAGTGCTGAATAATTCACGACAGATAATGAGCCGGGAGAAAAGGAAGAAAATGACACACACTTACGATCCTAGGTCTTCTTAGAATCCTCTGGGTAATTGAGGCTGTGTAGAGCAGGCAGGCAGATAATGGGGAGTTATTGGCAAATCGCTAATTCATGTGTGCTGTTATTGCTCAGAATGGCCAGGGTCAAGCACATCTGGCTGCATTATCAGTGGATGAATTGGACATTAGTGTCGGTTTACAGGGGCGGAAATCAGGAGTTGACATAAGGGAACTGGGATGAAATTGCAGATGGCAACGAGGCTGGGTTGAATGCTGTAGGAACAGTCAGTTGGGCTCCTACACGTAGGTGTGGTTTTCCATTTTCCCCGTTGTTCTGATCTGACGGGAATGGCAACGCTTGCTAGCTGACAAGGATTGGACAATGCAAAGCCTCTTGCCAAACTATATTTTGAGATATTTTGAGAGCTGACTGTTTGATCCCAGATTTGGCTACTACAGTACTCCTGTGATTGTCCTTGTCTGTGGAAACCAGCCGTAGACAGCATGCCAACACCGCTTCAAAATGGTATCCGTGGGTTGTTAGGTTGTTAGGTAGAGGTCAACTGAATGAAATGACACAACCTCGGATCATGCCTGTGAGCACCAATCTGGACTAAGAGAGGCTGCAATTTTCCAAGCAGCACAGGCTTCTGTGGTAGGAAGTGCACTCTGCTGGCTCACAAACGACTATGACATACACGCGTTACGGTCGCATTGCTACCAATAAAACGAGCATTCCCGACCAACGTTAGCTCTTTTCAACCACTGAGGGGGTGCATCTGGTCGAGGCAGATAGCGTTGTAAGAAACTGCCACAAGTTGTTATTTAAACGTGATTTTGTCATGTATTTTGACCACAAGAAGACAGCATGGCTTTATAGAAATAGGATACTTTCGCGATGGTACTGCCAGAGTACAAAAAGTGTGCACTTCTTGTTTCTTCTGTGTCAGTCAGTAGGTATATGGCATGTACATTTATACAGTTTTGGCTTGATTCCAGGATCTCATGTTACCATGTGCACTATATGTTGGATGATGAACCTTCATGTAAAAGGGTTGGAAGTTTCTGGATTCGGACTGATGAGTTGGTACTACCTACATGTACATGCATAGCGACCACTTGCATCAAAGCTAATTTAATCAGGATTTCACACTTTTGAACTGGGGTATTGTGTGAAAGAATATTGAACTTTGAGAAAAAAATCACCCGTTGGCTCCCCCCCCCAAATCAGCTCTGCCATCTTAACAGCTTAAACGACCCCCTTTTTAATGCCCACAAGCATTCCGGTTGTAGGAGTCGCGCCAGTCTGCAATTAACTCTGTTGACCCCATTTTGTCGCTTCAATTTGGCTTCGTTAAGTCACAGGTGCCAAATGTTAAGGGCCTTAATTGTTTTAGAACATTGGGCTAGGACTGATGTGTGTGTTTATTGCCTTTCTGGCTACGTTCTGTGCTGCCTTATTTTCAGGTATAGAGGAATTAGTTCTTAATTGGGCTTTTAAGTTAAAGAAAATAAACCAAGAGATGCACATGGGGCTTTTATGGTTTTGGGGCTTATGATAAATGCATTGCTCACAGGGCCTGTCTACCTTTGATGGAAATTGCATTTAACGCTTACACACAGAAGTTGTCAGGCAGTCGGCTGAGTCACTATCCTATAGTTTGTCATAGTCAGCTGTTCCACTACCACAAGGTGTTCAACTCAGAAGTGAATATCAAATTTTGTAATTCAGACAAGCGGAGTGGTACTATTCATACTTATTGTAAATGTCTGGTTAATGTCTTTGCATTGTGGTTTTGTTACAAAGTGGGGGAACCAAACAGGTTTGCCATTTCAAACACTTGCATCAATACCAGACAAACTTGGAGGTGTAATGGGAGGGCGTTCCATCAAAGCCTGTGCTCCCTGTGCCCCCTGTGCCCCCTTTCTCCCTCATTCTCTCCCCCTCCCAATCAAAAAATAGAGAAGGAAAAGATCTGGTGATAGTCTGCCTTGTCCAGTGTTCATTGACTGCCCCCTTCAGAACGCGAGGTCCCCCAAAGTGCCCACCCCCACAAAAGGTACCCCAGTTATGCCGCTGGACATATGCAGTATAATTGGCTGTTCTTCATTTTAGGATATTTTGGCGAATGTGTTAATTATGCGTTGGACATACATGTACATGTAAGTTCTACCTTATGTCACAGACGATCATTCACCTGGGCATCATGGAGCTGTTTTATTAGGTCCAGGAGCTTGCCCAGGGCAGACCTGTGTATAGAGAGTGTACATGTAGTACCAACTTCAGACTTTGGACCCAAAATGGCTGTTCATTAGGTGTGCAGTATAGCATCCAGTTGTTATGTACTAATTGTCTGTGTGCACTGATGCATAATCCACCATTTTGATTCCAAAAATTGAGACACTCATGTCGCATCTCTCTCTATAAACAGCTCTGGCCCAGAGCTTACTCCAGGAAAGGCACTGATTTTGTGGAAAGGCAGGGTTTACAAAACAAGGGGATCACTTCACCAAGTTCTGCTTCACACAGGATGGTTCAGCATGCCACACCTTGGAGGACTTTAGCATGGATGGTAACATGTACATGTACATGTAGCTTCCTGTTTATACAGCCTTCAATGCTCTGCTTTTCATGGGACACCCAATCAAATTTAGGAAACTAGTAATAAATAGCACTGCTGACATGCAAGATCGTTTGTGCTTTGTTTTTGGCCTAGGGTAGACAAGAAGCGAGACAAGATGGAGCGGAAAGTGTTGGACAGTCAAGAGAGGGCATTCTGGGATGTGCATCGGCCAGTACCGGGCTGTGTTAACACCACAGAGATGGATATCAAAAAGCTCAGCCGCATCAACCGCACCTGCAAGAAGAAGAAGGTAGGTTTTGGCTTGGCTGTCACTCATGATGACAGGGACATGGTGTTAAGCCATAGACCCAATCTTACAAAGCTACTTAGCGGGAAGAAAGTCACTCAGGAAATTTGTATTTCATGCAATACCGCTAACCCATATCTTTCAACTGCCTGGCAGAAAGCCAAGCTGTTACATTTAGAGTTGACGTTTTAATAAATGTCTGAGCATCCGTCTGCAGTCACATGACAATACTTAACCATAGTATTCATTATTCATTATTGGAAAAGGGCACAGGAGTGCATGAGAACTGCTGAGGTGCATATGTCTGTGCGCTTGCCTCTGGGCTGGATACCAAGCACCCCCTCCTTTCAAAGTTGTAGGGTTTCCAGTCCTCACCAATGTGTCTGATGTCAGTTTCAGTTTTATCCATGAGATCCTCAGAGTTGCAGACCCTCTGACCTGTCTCAGCTCAGCACCAACACCGTAAAATTTTTCGAGTGAGTCTTGCTCATTTTTGTGAAACCACAAATGAAAACAGCCAAGAGTTTGGTTGTGAATACAGTACGTGCTGGTAACCAGTGCCTTTCACTTTACTGCCGGTGCTGGCCTCAACCTTGGTGTCCCAGGTATGTTTTGATTTCCAATTTGAAGTAAATGAACAGCACAGGGGCATCATTACAATCCAGTCATCATTCCCATTCACATACACACAGCAGATTCTTCAAGTTTATGCATCAAATCCAAAGAGTGAGCTAAACGTACATGTACGTGAATATGGATTGTCTACGAAGTTTACAGTAAAACCAAGAGGTGGAGGATGAAAAGAGATTATGAAAATCCACCCCACTCGTTCTTCCCTCAATTGCACACTTGTATAATCTGTCGTGAGGGGATGACATCACCCCCACTTGGAAGCCAGTGGTTACAAGATTAGCGAGGCAGCCCCTCAGAGGTTTCCCCTAATGCAGCCTAAATTAGCTTAACCACGGCGTGATGTGTGGACTCCTCTGTTTGCATTTCATTTTCTGCCTGGATGGTTTTCGACTTTCCCCCTAAAGTTCGTTGCACTTTGCCGCCACCTCAGTGTACACTTTTAGAGAAGACTTTTGTTGCTGGTAATTGCGATGGCTGATTATTTGGGCGAGTGATTATTGTTGTATGAGAAAATCAAAAAATAAAGCCGAAATTGGTGGGGCTGATTGCTTTCCATAATTATCAAGTTCAGTCACTATACAAGTAATTGCACACAAGTATTAAAAACCCATTCTCATTTGCCTGAATGAGCCAAAACAATTCAAGCAATTTGACAGGGAGATACCTTTCTTAAATAGGGGGATAGCAGGTTTGTTGAAAAGTGGTCATGTTTTCATATTGCCTTGAAATCAGTTGGTAGTATGGAATATCATTTTGATGACATTTACATGCACTGTACCAGGTTGACATTAGATACTTCTGTTTTCCAATATCTCATTGCCCAGCTTTGAATATGTGTGGATTAGGTTGTCAGCTTGCACTGGGTACATTGGGCTTGACTATATGGGTTTTCCTGGGAAGTGATAGAGCGTTTGCATGGCCGCCATCTTGCAAGTCAGTGCTTTTGTTCCATAGGGTATGTACAAGGGAAGCTTTCCTTCGGAACAAAAGAACTGCCTTGCAAGATGGCTACCACACAATGCCTCAGTTCTCTGCGGTGTCCTTCACTCAAACTTAATTGTTCCTTACTGTCTTCTTAAATGCTTCGTCCAAAGTGTCACTAAACTTACGTACAGTCCGACCATGGTTAATGCTATAACAGAAATCGCGCACCTCCCACAACACCATCCAGCCCCCCTTCCATCACGTCCAAGGACAGAACCCTGACTAGGCTGCTGGAGCTGCCATAAAAAAGCTGTGACAATTGAAGTAATTACTGGTAGGTTATGAAAAAATAACAAAATTACGTGTAATCTCCCATTGAATGATCCGGCGGAGGTTCTAACAACCCCCGTTCCCTTCTTAATCACCCCTGGTGTACTCTCAGAATCTTCAGTAGGTAGCCTCTCCCATTGTGAACTTTTTTTTTACAGAGGCGTAAGCTCTGGATGCTGTCATAACATCATCTGTCATTAATCATCGTCCACGGTCAAGTTTGTTTGCATTCTTGCCATCTGCCATTAGCTACCAATGGCCTTCAGCTGATAAATGATTCTCTCATAACTGTCCCCCCTCTTGTTTAGCTTTGGCTTGCCTGTAAATCCTCGCAAGCTGCCAGTTGAAAGTGGTCTGTGGTCTACGGCTGACTGGTGGGGTCTCTACCAGCGGCATTTAAGCGGCTGTCATTTTCCAGGGTATTGTTTTTTTTTTTTTCCACCATTCCGGGAAGTTTGATGTGGAAGGTGTGGGATTACTTGGGGGACACTTCATTGTGATGTTACAGTTTAATGCCACTTCTTGAGTGGGATGATTTTTTGTATAATTCATTGACTGATTTTCTCCACAAAACTTTTTTTTGTTTTTCATTTTTGGCTTCTGCCTGTCCATTGTTATGCAGCCCTTACAGTCATTGGTTAAAATGAACAGAACAACCAAATACATTGCACGTACGTATTTGATAAAAACCTGGATGAGAGATGGGAAAGAGGACGATGAGAGGAGTTTTCATTTGGAAATGGCTTTATCCTTTCAATTATTTCACTATTATGTGCTCTCCAAATGCAGAGGTGCTGTTTTTGTTTACACGGATTTATATGTCACTGATGCGAGTCCTTAATTGCAAGATTTACCCTATCCCATTGGCCCAAAATCCGTTATCCCCCCACAGCCCTGATCGACTTGAGATCAGTTGATTGTGCGAGCC
This sequence comes from Acanthaster planci, assembly GCF_001949145.1. The sequence goes on from NW_019091409.1 coordinate 993,023, forward strand.
TTGAAATTAACAGCAGAACAAGTAAATGTACATGTACAAGTACCTACCGGTACATGCCGTTGAAAGGATGCTGTTGGTTTGTGTTGCTTGTGCAGGAACTGCATCCTTGACCCGTTGAATGGGTATGTTTGTGCAGGCGTGTAGTGTGGACCTCTGCACAAAAGAAGTCCACATAATGCAAGGTGCTATGGCATTGTGTGGACTCCACACGTCCACACATTGTTTCCCCCTCTCTGAAAAATAGTTTCAGAGGCATTTTGGGGTCAAGGTTATCCATGGCAAAATGAAGAGGAACAGTCCAGGGAATCACCAACAAAAGTCCAGCTCGAAGGAGTTATCCTAGTTGGAGAAAAAGGAGCATTTTCCTCAAGTTTCCTTAACCACAGGAGAACAAAGGAAAGTCCACACTTTGTATGTAAAACAGGTATGTGTGTGTGGGTGTGGGTGCGCGCCGGCACATTCCTCTTGCTTATCCATGGTTTGTCAGGAGATGATGCTGATTGGCTGGTGCATCAACCTCTATGCTTCCAATCATGGTCACACATCGGTTTTTTGGGGGGGTGGCACTGATGGGGTGTACACCATGTCTTGTGTTACGTTTGTATGATTTGTTTGCTTGTGGCATTGTTTGCATGAAAAGACCAGTGAGGAAAAAAAAAAACTCATTGCCTGAAGTCGGCCTGTTGGGCGGATTACACAAACTGTGGGATGGAGATCATACATGTACATGATTTGATGGGCTGTCAAAAACTTACATGATAAGTGTGCAGTTTGTATATTTGCTTTTCTACTGAAGCGGGGTAGTATACCAGTTGAAGATAACTTCCATTTTAGTTTCCAGCCTTAATGATTCAGTGTCTCTAGATGCATGATACAACTTTCTGCCATTTGTCTATTTTGGTTAGAACCAGGTGGACAGTAATGCGAGCAAATCTGCCTCCTTATGACAGAATGAATGGGCCACATTCCTGAGAAGGCCGTAAGCAGATACATGTACATGCCATCAGAATATCAGCATGTTATCAGCTTGAGTTAGAGGGATGAAGCGTGCAGGTTGGCACTGTTGAGGCTGATTCATATACACAGTGCGAAATTGTACACAAACAGGGCTTTGGACATGACATCAAATATATGCGCCGCAAATTCGAAAAAGTTGAGCACATTTCAACCGAGGTGAATTCCAATGCAAATGTTTAGTGACGTCAAAGTTGCTTGGCTTTGCATTTGCCTGAAGTATGGACCAGCCTTTAGTCGGGGCAGTTCATGAAGATTGGCAGAAGGAGCAGTGATGATTGATGGGGGATTGGATTTTGGGTTTAGTTGGTCAGGTTTGCTGTGTAGTTGAGAGTTTTCCTCCTCCCCTGCCTCCTGTTGGAACCGAAACAGGGATTACAGAGACTGGGAGACAGACTCTCCTCAGATGCACAAGCGCAGTCACCTTAATCAAGCAAATGATGGTGCACTTGATGTATAAGGTTCACCCCAACCTGATTCGGCCACACTTCAGTGCTTAGGAGCCTCATTAAGATTCTCAACTTCACATGGTGTCCAAGCCCTCCCCCACCCCCACTGACATTCAAAACACATCTGGTTAAAGGTCGAGTATGATGTCAGAAAGGCCAGGTCCACAATTTATGTCTCATCCATACATAAAAAATGCCATCATCCTTTGAAATTTGACTCTGCTGAGATCACTGTGTCAGGCAGCTCAGACGTGGTCGATTTACGCATGAATTGTTGGACATGTCATTTGGGAGGAACTCTGTAGGATACAATGATGCACAGGTCAACTAGTTTAGTTCAAACAGGTATTCAGTAATGTGAGCTGTGTTGGATCGTAACATTCCTAAATGTTGGATGAATAACCAAAAGGTAAAGGACTGAAAAGTTGGCGCACACTTCTGTCAACCTGTAACCATGTCACTGCTTACATTCTGAAGACCCGTATGGTTAATGTCATCTGTAAAGAAAATACATTCAACAGAAATTATATTTACCCTGACCGTTCTGAATTCCTCCAGCAGTTGGAAGAACCTGGACTGTTGCAGCTACATTGTACATGTAAATACGATGCTTTCATCTGGATGTGTCTCTAGTTTTTATCAGTTTCCTTTAGTCACGGCCAAAGCATGAACTCATATGACGACCCCAGTAGTGGCGGTTCAGATGCAGAACGTGGCGCGCACACTTCACCGCCGCCTTGCCATGATATGCGCCCACACTCAGATGTATTCCAGGTGTTTGGGGCATATTAAATTGTGCACATTCAGTGGAAAATCAGTTGTGCAGGCATTCTTGTAATCACATTTAAATAGAATTGGTTGCGAGCACTCGGTGCCGTTCCCACAATTCCACGCGAGTACACACACACATTATATTTTCTGTATTTACAAGCTTTAAAGATGGGCCATAAATCCATTAAGTCTTACACAGGATTCCGTATTTATGCTTTTGATGAAGTAGCAATTCAGCCGAAACTTGTCATTGTAAATCAATCCATTTAATTGAAAGGTTTGTGTTAAAGCACGATGACTCTGTTTATCAATAATATTTTCCATAATACAAAAAAACCTACTGCAATAATTTTTTCACAAAGTTGATGTTGTTGAATTTTTCCTCTGGGAATATTAAAACTGGATTGAGAAATGAGGCAATTGAAAAACAAAAGAACCTAAAACTGTCATCATTGTTGATGTTTCAAGGACCGATCTCAGCCCCCTCTGTCTGTCTCTCTATTTTCAAACAAATATTGATTAACATGAAAGGTAAGCATGATGATTGCCTATAGGCAGCATGATCATGTAAACATCCGATAAATTAATGAAAACCAGAAGTAGGTCACTGTATTGACATCTCCTCCTTTTTAAAATGTTTTTTTGTCCCTAATTTCATTTAGTGTATTCATAGTCATAAATGTAGTACTACTTGTTAAACCTGATTGATTGCTTTGAATTATTATCCATTTCATGACAATTTCCAGGTCTTGTTTGTTTACGGACGGAGCTGGAAGGAGTAAGGAGGGGTAGGGGAGTGAGAAACCTGGACTAGGCTTATTTACAAGCTTGTGTGTTGGCCTCAGACCAAATGAAGTGCAAGAATTCATTGCAATGACGTCAAACACAACTTATTATGGCACTGAATCCTCCCGCATGGACACGTGTGTGTCTGTGTGCGTGGAGACGGGCAAACAAAGCTGTGCCTATTTATAGCTTTCCTGCACTGAGTTTGGCTGCTTCATGAAGAAGGATGGGAAAGAGAGGTGGAGGGACCGATGGAGAGGGTACCGGGGAGGGAAAAAAACCACGTCCCTGGTGTTTTTCTAGAAGAGCTGGGAGGTTAAGACTCCTCTTAGCAACCAGCTTAAAATAGGGTCCACTTTGGGGGCGAAACATATATTGGGGTACAGGCTCCGTTTATGCTGTGCCTCTGCATTGTGGTGGCAACAATTACATACTAGTTACATGTTTCTCAGAGCAGAAGGGATTGAAGTGAACTGGAGGAAGTCTCCAAATATAACGAGACAATACCGGCAGAAAAAAATACCCAGCTTGTATTTTTCTATTATTAGATCCAATTGAAAATGAACATGCAACTTGAGTAGTGTGTAACTTTTAGCCAACAGAACCCCACCAAAAGGAAGAAAGACACTTTGGTCATACTCCAGGGATGGGTATAACTTCTGAGTATGGAGTGCATTGCCTTCTGTGCCAGTGACATTTCAACTTTTTTAGTTCTGCCATTATCCAGCATTTCTCAGTCACAAGCTTCACGTCCCTCTCCTCTGATTTTGGGTTGAGATGAGGTTGGATTTTTTTGTCTTTGTTTTGGTTGTGTGATTAAAATTGATGCTTCTATTTTGGGTCGAAAGGGTGGCTCATTGCTGATTTTGTGCCCCGCAAATCAAAAGAGCTTGGCCTCTTCTGTATCAAATCTGTTACAATTGTATCTTTGATCCTTGCTTGACTTAAGGAAAAAAATTTGTTTCTTGTTCTATGTTGTTTTGTTAGTTTAGTCTTACCGTCACACCGTCATGTATCTTCATAAACAACAGCAACTGTACAGAACCTGATTGGTGATAACGTATGATGTGTCACACTGTTGCTTCAGCTTGTGACACGATAATCGATGGAATATAATAGAATTCACATCACTGTGATGCAAAAACTCACCCAAATCTCTAATTAGAGCTCAAGCAACTTGACTGTCATGTTTGGACTCCCTAACACTCACATTGCCACTAGCGAAAACTAAACACAAACTGTACTTTGCTTGTCTTTTTGTGTAATTTTCAGATGAACTTTGGTGCGGGTGGTGAGAGAATAAGTCCATGTGCATCAGATTCGGATCTGCGGTCCCATTCAGAAGAACTCATGAGAACGGTAAGACTTGTCGCCCATTTTGTAGTTAGTTCTGAGTCACTTCTGCTTGCTTTAACTGCCTCCAAAACAGTCCAAAATCCTCCTTAATCAAACATTTTGTACATACCCCAGGGGCTCTGGTTAATCCTTTGTACCTGTTTTCAAGTCGAGCAAAAAGTCCACTACTTACCAGTTCAATCATTGATGATTCTATGTACCAGTATATAAAAAAGAATCAAATATCTGGGAAACAATTTTCAATGTTCCTTTTCAATATAAACGATTGAAATATCACCAGACACAAACTTCCAAAAAACCACCCTTCTGTGTACATTCTGGACACCAAAATTTAGTGTACTTACGTGAAGATTTGTTTCATCATCTTGTTCTGTTCACTCACATTAGAGCCTTCATCACAAGAGTAAAGTTGTGACCAGGAAAAATAATTGTGAATCTCTGTGGAAAGTGAAAACTTGCCTATCATGCCATGTACAAGTTGATAAGCCCACTTACTTTAGTTGCAAAACGGATTGTTTGAATAATTGGGTTGAAGCTGTAAGAGTTTCAACTATGTGATTCTGAAAATGAAATATGCATCATTGAAACAGTGAATCCTTGTTCGGTGATAAAATCATGGACAGATCTCTGATGACAAACAAAATGGTACAAAATCTCAGCGTTTCTTGTTCAGATTTCCAAAGTCCAATCACATGGCCTTTAACAAATTCTTTGTTACTCATTCGTAACACTTGATTATACTCTTGCGAATGCATTGGTGTACATAAATGTACATTCTTGATAGTTTGCACTAGTAGCATGATGCCTGTCTTTCAGTATTCAGTCACATATAGTACAAAATAGTCAGCATGTAAAGTTTAAACTCCGTATTAGACACTTCTTGGATTTCTAACTCCTCACACAAATTATCAGACACTGATTTTTTTTAATTGAACTGCGGTTGTCCACACTTTAACTCATTTCCTACTCATCGATGTACAAGCCAGGGACTTTTAAAAAAAGGTCAAGTGGAATATATGGCATAATAATTTGTACTAGCCAGCTAAATTGTCCCGGAAAAAATTTAAAAGGAAAAAAAGGAAAAGTTATCTGCTTTCTTTGAAAAATGATTACTGCTTTCGTTTGAATAGATGTATTGTTTGTTGACCCCCCCCCCGTTAACCTGTGCAGTAGCATGAATGCAAGAACTTGCCTGAACTTTCTATGCATGCGTTGTTCAGATTTGACAGGTGGCTCTTTTTCAACCAAAGCACTGATTTGCCACAGCTGTTCGATGAATGCTTGTCACTTTACCCCCTTTTCTAAAAAGCAAACACAAATATTGCTTTTTGTGTGGCTCGATCCACTCTGTTAAAAAAAAAAAAATGAGTGACAATTTTTCCATTAGTACTATTCAACTAAGTGTATATATCAGGAACCTACACAAGCACATATTTTCACGCAAGCCCATACTGTAGGGACCTGTTTTCTTCTTGGGTCCACACAAAGACAGTGAGTTTGGCTCACAGCAGCCAGTGTCCCTCAAGCATTGATGAAATCGCCCCGGCCGATGGAAATAAATGCGAAAGAATTTGAATTGTCTCAAAATTGTTGTCACGCAACAGCCCGCAATTTCGAAGCATTGCGCATAAGAAAAACATCCTGCCTGACAAGTTCAAGGCCTTGCGGTATTATCCACGCCCCGAACCTGTGATTGCTAGACCCCTGCAGTCTGACCGAGTGAAAGAAAAGAAAGAAGCAGGGAGGACAAAAGGACCCCTCCCCCCCGTGCTCATCCAGCCAACGTTTGGCAAATTCTTCTTTCTAATTATTGAATTATTCTCGGCAATATTTCCACCCTTCTCCTCAGATACATAATATAGATTTTCCTTTTTGCTTTTTTTATTTTTACCATTCTTCAAGGAGAATGTCATTGCATTGAAACCTAAGCTGACGTGATGGTGTCTGTTAATCTTGTTTCTGTTGGCTGGGGGAGAAATATCCTGTCCTCTTTGTGTATCATTCCCAGTTTACAGCTGTGATTGCAAAAGGTTTCATATTTTACAGATTACCTTTCATAATGCTTTCCTGAAGTTTTTGTTTAACATTACTTCATAGGCTGAATAAAAATGGCACTGTCATTGTTTGAATTCAGTCATCTTTGGTGTGCTTTTTTTTGGGGGGGAGCTGGTGGGTGGATGACCCTCTTTCCTTTTTCAACAAGTCTCTTTTTTTCACAAAGTACCAGAGTTGCCCTGTCTTTCATGTTCAACCAACATTTCTTAAAGAAGAAAGGAGAGGTATCCCAATTAATTTGAGATTTTTGTGTTTTTAGATGAGATTGCATTGTGGAAGCTGAAATTGTGACTGAGGTGTGGAATTATTAAATTGGGTTGGTTGGGTCTACAAATGTAGGAAAAAACGTTCTTGTAACTTTCTGAAGAGTGTGCAAAAACTCTCAAATCCAACTTGACCCTTTCAAAGAGTTGAATGGAAAATATATTTGAAACCCCAAAATTTGTAGTAGGATAGTCCTTCCTAGACATGTTTTTGAAAATTGCTTCAATTTTTTATTTTTCTTTTGCTTTGTTTATGGTTATTTTTCAGTGGACAAAGCCATTATAACATTTTTCCTATCTCTTTGGGCCGTGTTTTGTTTTGTTAAATACATCTAGTGTTTCCTTCTTAGACACAGTGGTTGTTTCCCTTTTGAAAAGTCTGGATGAATGTGTTGATGCAGCATGTTTTCTACCCTGCAGGAAATGTGGTTGCCATGGCAATGGGCCGTGACGACACGCGCGTTCCTGGCAGCATTCCAGCTGGCAGGTCGTCGTTTGGTGCGCACGGTTCCTCCCCTGTCCACCACTGCCATGTAACCGTAGTGGCGTGGGCCCCAGTGTTAGGGCATGCCTGCATGGCATGCGTGCATGATGCAGAAGGCTTGGAAACACACACACTCAGTGTGACATAAACCGTACATGTCCCAGTACAACCCTTTTGCTTTTATTCTGTTCAGATACCAGAAAACCCTGGCATCGTTAATTGTCAGAGCCTTCATGGCTGTAAAAAGGGAGTGGTACACATCACTCAGTTAACATGAGAAAATGCACCTGTTTATTAAATACCAACCTTTTGAAATTCACTTGGGGAGGGGGTTGTTGGTATGTATTATTGTTGGTAGTTTACCCGCTCTTTATGTTGTTTAATATTTTGCTTTTTGTACAATTCCTGTCAAGTGGACAGCTGCAAACATGTTTGAAAAGGAATTCTAGTTTGTAATCATAAAATTACATTTTCACAATATTGAGGCAAATGTAAATGTGAAGCACTTTTCTTGTCGTACCATTCATGAATATTTATAGATTTCATACAGTTTATATTCTCAGTCAAACTGCAATTAACCACACAGGTTTTTGTATTTGCAGTATAAAATAAGCATAGCTTTGAATTTGGACGCTGCAATTTTTTAAATACACTTTTGCATCTGTACTCTTTCATTATGAAAGGAGAAGCTTTTACCAAAAGAATGCTGTTGTGTTCTGGGCCGGGAAATTCTCCGACCCAAATCCTTACATTCAAATACACATACATGTAGTGTTATTGCAATGGTAATATTTCTGCACCAAACATATTTTGAAATTTGAACTAACTGTGGCATGCCTGGAATTGTCAGCACACTACAGTTCAGCCGTTCCGTAAGAGCAGAATGGAATCTATACTGTCCAGAATAGCTAGGCGAATGTTGTACAATTATAGTGGGCATTTTACATGTATGTTGGCTTCATTACATTTACATGTAGAAGGTCTCTGCTGCATTGCGGTAGTATTTTACAATCTGATTGCTTGCTATTTCTGTAAGTAGGGAAGAGAGGTATTTCATTTCTGCGTTGTCCCTGAAACAGTCTACTTTGCACCATGTCACCAAAGTAATAACATGTTGTAATTACATGTAGGCTACAAGTAGCTAATGCCATTAGGATTACTTACATGTAATTGCATTGTTGGTATCGGTACTACATGTATTTCGGCTAATGCTGACCAACACTCATGTACATGTACATGTATAAATATGCACCTGCACGCCATTTGCATGACACACTCACATGAACATGTCCTAAGCATGGTATGGTAGCTCAGGCCCCATGGCCACTTCTTGCCCTGTGTAGTCTTGTTCCCTGACTCCCACTCTGCGGTCCTTTTTCAACCCACAGCCCCTTGACTGACCAACCCTGATCCAATTCTCATCGACGCCGGAGTATTAAAACAAATTGTAACCATATGCAGTGCACTGTGATGAAAGAAATGAATTAATTTCCCAGTGATTTTTCTGTTGCATTCCCCGGTTGTGTGAGAGGCCCAGAATGATTTTACTGGCATATACATGCGCATATGCCTCATCCTCACCAGATAATTCTGTCATGGTCGTAATTTCCAGAGTATGTGCAGAATTCTATATTTGCTTTAAATATCCCTGAGATCTCTCAGAAAAATAAAGAAACATTCACCAAAAGAATTGGGAGGGAGCCAACCTCAGTCAATTTGTGGGAGTTTTGAGTACTCTCAGCCCTTTCTGAAGAAATCTCCCCATACTTACTTATTTGTGTCCTGCAAAAAATTAATTTGGTGTTGTCATATTGTATGAAGTAGAATCAGGGTTTCGGCTGTCAAGCACCATTGCTGTCAAAACATCAATATTTTAATACAATTATGGACTTTAATCCTGAGCAAGTGGCAAGAAAAAAAGGTGTGTTTAGCACTTCATGAAAAAGTACATGCAAGTGGCTCCAAACTTGTGTGTTTAACTGAAACGTTAGCAGTTATTTCAAATTCGTTAGGCCAAACCCTGTAGAATGCTGATGATTTCACAAAGTGTGTCAAGAGATTTTCATGTCATACTTTAGAGATTTTTTTCCTGTTTCTCTCGCTTTGGCTTAGAGTTTGTGGGAGAGGAAAATAGTTTTCCTTCCGGCAGAGTAACCTAAAGATGCTGTTACGGAATCATTTTTGTCTGATGCAAAGCATTAATTTGATCTGGGCGATTCGCAGTAGTGTGCCTCCAAGAGTTTGCAATGCGTTGGCCAGTCACAACACGTGAAATCTGTTGACGCTTTTCAAATGCATCGGCCAAAGCATTGTGAACTCTTGGAGGCGCACTATTGTGAATCGCCTGTATTGTACGCACTGCCTGGCGCGAGGAAGTACCGGTAGAAGGGAATCAAAACTTTCCTAATGGAACACCACAAATGTGCACAACAGACTGAGTTATGGGTATTGACATGAAAACTGTTCTTTTTGTTAGCAACCCCTGCATGCTTGTAGTTTTAGTCCTGGGTGCAAGACTAGACTTCACTCACTGAAGTAGATTTCATCTATCATTTAACTGCATACCTAGCCCATTCCACTGTGCCTCGGAAGCATGGTCATTTACGTGTTTTTTTTTTTAAGAATGGGCAACTCCTTCAGTGTGTCACACCTTTCTGTTTTAAACATAAGTTTAATTGTACCTTGCATTCTTAATCTTACTCATTTGAATGTCACACATTTATTTTGGATTGAGAATTGTCAAAGTTTACAGTGTACGTATATTAGACAGAAAATGATCCTAGATTCTTTTGTCAGTTGAAAAATTGGTTCTTACTGAACATCATAAATTGATATCTTTTTAATGTTAGCTTACAATGTATGTACCACTACCTTAAAGAAATGAATACAGAGACTACTGCAGAGACATATTACATATTAGTGTCAAATTTATGATGCCGGTAATTCGCTAGCAATTGGCAGCAAAAAGTATTTGGTTTTTTTTAACTGTCGATAATAAATGGCCGTACGTATTGCCATCTGATTCAGTCCTAGCAGAAGTCATGAAAACACCTCTGACACTTCGTGTTACCACTCCCCAGAAAATACCTACTCGCAGCGTACACCTTTCAACACACTTCTGATAATTCAAAACCTTTACGGGTTGGAAAAATTGAAAGTACAGGTCGTGAGTGCAACCTGTGCCTCAAGTTTTCTAAAATATGCCATTCAAACAAACAACATCTTCAGTAGATATCCGTCTCGCCGATGCTTCTTTTTAAGAAGGATCTTTAAGGATGCTGATTTTCACTTGGAGGGCTTGCAGTATTTCTTCACAGTGATTGAAAGCTCCCCCTTTGAAAAGGGGCAAAGATGTTGCTCTTGGAGGTTTTCTCCCCAGAAATTGCGTTAACCATTGCTTTCTTTCTCTTTTTGCTTCTCCCTCAACCTTGACCCTTGACCCCTGATCTTCCCCCTCCCTATTTCCCATTTCTTGATTTAACCCGGTAACAATTCTGCCCTTCATCCCTCTGTCCTGTGTCATCCCTCTGACCTTTACTTCCTTTTGCAATCCCCCATTTGCTTGTTGTCTTTGCTTCCTGATCTTTTCTGAATCCCTGCTATTTTTTTTCACTTCAATTTTGTGTGGATTGAAACTTTCTCAACTTTTGTGTACATGTATCTGTTTTTGATGTTGTTTTGTTTTAAAACTTTGATGTGACCTTTTCCTGCTGGTCTGATCTCTGTATCAAAATACACTTGAAACTCGAATGTTTTGGTCTCAATTTTACATCGTATGGCAATTTTTACTTTTTTATTTTTGTGTTTATTTTGCTACTTTACCTCGTTCCCCTTGTTCATATATTTCTCACTTTTGCTATTCATTGTGTCTGTCTTGGTGCTGTTGTTTGGCTGCCAACCTTGTGATATAACAATGCACCCACACTCCTTATCATCCAACCATATTGCATTTTAATGCTGTTTGCACATTGCCGCCTCTGTCATTCACTTATTCCCCAAATTTGTTGTCTTTTCTTTTCACTGCTTTTCACTTCCACCCTGCTACACTGCTGCTCCTATCACAATTCCTACCTGTGATCTGTTCAATGCAACACCGTAATTCCATCCATGTCCTGTGCCTTGCACATATAACCTATCCTTTCTCGCTGCACTGCTCCTCACTTTAACTGATATCCTTTTCCGTATCATGCATACTTGTATGTTCATTTCTTCCATTTCACTTCCCACCATCTTGATTCTCCACCATCTTGCCACTCCCAACATCTTGCCCCTCACACCATCTTGCCCCTCACACCATCTTGCCCCTCACACCATCTTGCCCCTCCCACCATCTTGCCCCTCCCACCA
>NW_019091409.1:1011767-1050890 GCF_001949145.1 Acanthaster planci
AAATTCTCACTTGAATTAGTGGTCTGCACCCTGTAGAACAAATGTGGCCCCCTGGCCATGTGGAAAGGTTCATCCATATTTGGCAATTTAACTTGGTCAGTTTCAGAGCATGTTGTGAGTTTGGTATTTACATGTAACTGGGGACAATCCAAGGGGTTTTCCCATGCCCCAGTTTAGTCAGTTTTAGGCACCCATGAACAAACAGTAATGCTTTCCTGAGTTTAACAAAAACTCACTTTTCTCACTGTCGTGTGATGTGTACCACTTGGGACTACATGTAGTTTGCAGGTAAAATTAGCTCATTGAAATGCCCTGGAGGAATAGTGTGAGAAACAGGTCGCAGGTCAGAGTTCACTTTGCTGCTGACTAGTGCCCTATCAGTCACAGAAGCCACCTTAATCTCTCACCTGAGATATTTTTCCTTGCTTTTATTACCCACAAATCCCAGTTTGACATTGTTTGAAAGGGGCGGGATGTGTTAAGCAGCCAGAGAAGTTGCCAGAAACAATGAGACTGTGCCTAATCAGGCTTCAGTTGCAACTGACCTCGCAACTATTGTCATGTTGCTCAGAAATGGTAAGCTGAAGCCCCCAAAACCTTTTAAGAGGGGTATTTTCAGCCGACACTGAGCCCAGGATTTCTAATTATTCCGCTAGGAAGTTTAATATACCTCCTGCACTCTGAACCCCTTCTCCTTCAGCACAAGAACTTGTGTGTGTATGCCTTATACACATGTGTACATTGATCCGTGTTTTGGTCATGTCGTTTTGACTTCTGATTTAATGGTGGCCTTTAATAGCGATGAGGCGTATGCTAAGATTTTTAAGTAATCCCCTCTCCCCATCTGTACATTGTATGTCCCCTCCGACAGAAATTCCTGATTGCCCACCATCATTATGTCAACCAAGAATTACTGCTGTCAGTTCTGACATGCACGTGTTCATTGTTAAATTCATCCTTCATGCTTGACTGGCTGCATTGATTGGCTCACCTTATTTAACCCAAGTGATATCCGTTCCCAAGGCTACAGTCCATTCCCCTTTCTTTCCCTCCCTCCCGGCCTATTGAGCTGGAGAACTGCCCAGTGAGTCACAACAGAGGGTGCTCTGAAGGGGCTTAGGGCTCACCTTGTTACTCATTGTGCATAGATTCTACAATTGCCCATCTAAAGGAGGCCCATCAGGATCATCTTTGGAGGAGAAAATAATGTAACTGAGATAAGTTTGAAATCTGAATTCTTGTTATATTGCTAGTTCTTTCTTCTTTTGTTCCCATAAAACAAGACCTTTTTTTGCCAATTTACATGTACATGTATGTTCAGGAATCCTTAACTTTTTGATGGATGTACAAAGGAAAATATCTCTCATATTCTGAAATAAATGATAATCTCTCCAATGTTTATGTGAGCAGAGCCTTACATGTGGGTCGTTAGTGGATCTAAATCTTGTCATCTTTAGATAGTTAGAGACTCAAGATGAATGTTTTAAAAGAAAGTATCTCAGGAGTCCCTTTTCATAAAATCCGTCCTTATTGAGATGGGGTTATTCAATGCCTCCTGATTAACATATCTCATCTTTTTGCACCCTGAGCAAAAAGGGCATTGTGAGATAGGAACATGGCCTCCAGAGTATGGCAGTCTCCACTGGGAAGGTGGGGGGGGGAGCACACAGGCACGGAGACACCTGGTAGTCCGGGGCCACATGCTGCCTCAGGCCCAAGGCAATGCATTATGGGATACTGCACCAGGTCATCACACTTGGCGATTATCGGTGGCCCATCTTATGTAGTGCGTCACCAGTGTAGAGCTTCGATAACGTATGAGCCCTCTACTTCTGCCATCCAAGGATTATGGCTCTCACACATTTCCAAGATGAAAAGAGAAAACTAATACATGTACATGTAAATTATCCAAAACAAGTCTGATCTGTAGTTGTGATAAAAGGTCAGTCGTTCTAGAATGGATCATTTAGAATCTCGTTTTATTGGTGAGGATTTCTTAATGTGCAGTAACCACAGAGAATAAGCGTACATAAACTCAGGGATTATCTTGGAGCTGTGGTATTTCTCTGTGGAACATGAATTCAGGATTTATGTTGCAATAATTCACATAGCTGCTTGGTCCATGGTTAAGGCCAGCATGATGTGCCTGTCAGAAGTTTAAGGGCACTATCCATCATTTGCAGTAATCCAAAATGTAACTGATAAATTATTGTTGGCAAGCCTGCATGGTTTAAAGATGGTTATGTGACTAAACTCCCAGTGAAATTATTCCACCTGGTAAGCTGTCATTTTATTTGAAGGAAATATTGAACGAGTGTCTGTTGCCAGGATGCCCCTGAAACACATTTTTGAAAAATTGCCATTGGAAGCATGTTCAGAGTTTGGCATCACATACATGTAGCTTCATTCAACTAAATATGTACCAGATGTTTGAATTTAGCTGCAATTCAAAACATGACTCAGCAACTTTTAATCTGAAATCAAAATCCTAGAGTAGTTCTTTTGGAATAATTAGTATTTACTGAGCAGAAACTTCGTTCTTAGGCACCTTTTGTTTATCTTTACTAACTTTGTTGCCTTAAAAGAGCATAATGTACATATGACAAATGACGGACTGCACCTTTAAAGGGTGGCTGTGTCAAACAAAATGGTGGCAGTTGATATTGGGGCTGTGATAACGTAGTTTTTTTCTAGTGCAGGAATGTACCATACTACATGTATGTAACCATGATGTAACATTCTATTTAATTTTATATCCATACTACTGGGTACTTCCGAGCATGTGTCCTGCCAACTCACTTGGTCTTTAATAATCTTGAAGGAACACAGGCTATAGGTTCACCTTTTTTGTATTTTAATGTGTAAACTGATTCAGCCGCCAGAAGTAGAGTTAAGCCTTTACTGGGGGTAGTGCCCTACTTGCACACAGGAGGTATGCGCACTTTTAATACCTCTTCATCTGATAGGGTGGTCTGACTTTCTGAATACTTGTATGCCTCAAATTTATGGTACATGTGAGTGTTGTGCCGAGTGTTGTGCCATGCCTCTGTAGTAATGATATCTCCTCCAGTTATTCTATAAGCATGGAAGCAGAAAAGGAAATAGGCTGGGTCTCTCAACTCATCAGAGTTACTTACCAAGTTATGCCCATCTGCCGTGCATTTTAAAGGTGATACTTAACATGTGAACGATTTCACTTGGCGTACGTGTTAAATGTAATTGTATTTGGAATGTAGTTACCAAGGGGTAGGACTGAAGGGTCAGTTTCTTTAAAGATCTCACACAATGGAATCATAGTATAAGGTTCATCAGTGCTGTGGATGGAGACATGTGTTGCTCAGTCATTGAAATAATGGCAGTGGAACTGTGCATCACTTGGGGACAGAAAAATTTTGGCTGCAAATTTCGACTTCAGAAAAAGGCATGTTTTAGCAGCCAACTTCTGAATTCCACAGATGCTGACTTGTTACAGTCATTTGAATATAGTGATATTTCTTACCACACCCTAATGTTACTCAATGCTCCTGGGCTGACCCCCAGAATAATATCAGCCTCCACATCAGGCTGTGCACAGTAGCTAAGTTCTGCACAAACTACACAGACTTTGTGTGGGTACCAAACTAATAGGGGATTAACTTGTATGTACATCAGCTGGAGGTGAGTCAGTCAGCATATGGCCATGCCAACGTGTTTAAGTGGCCCGATAAAGTACTCCACCACAGAAGGAAGGATAAGTTTTCAGAACTGACCAATACACTCTACTTGTCTCTTTCACCTTTTATATTGCCAACACTTTTTACAATTCTGAATGCTTCCCGCTGCTTTCCTTTCCAGGTTGAAATGCAGAAGGCGAGGTTAGAAAAGAGGCAGTACAAGACGTCAAAAGTTGCCGAGCTGTAAGTTGGTCGTGTGTTCTTGGAGAGAAGTGTTTTGTACAGGGGAAAACATGTTTACTTTGTCAAATGTGCATGAAGTTCACATGCATCCTGTCTCTATGATGTGACGCTGCTCTATTGTGTGTTTAAAACTGATCTTTCTTGCACCAAACTTAATTCCAGCTCTGTACTTCCAGTATTTGCACTTCTTGTTTTTCTTTTTGTTCTGTTTTCTTTATTAGGTGGTTAGATCTTTGATTTCCATGTACATGTAAATGAAACCTGACTTGCAAAATGACCTTTCCTGTGACTGCACTCAACCCAAAACCTCCAGATGCTTGCGTGCAAGCCTATGCCAAGTTGCAGCATACCCAGGCCGGTCGAGGTGCTGCTCCCTCCCTCCCCTGTCAGACACCATCGGCATCAAACAGATCTGTTGTTCTTGCAAAGTGCCCCCTCCCCAGCTGGTACTGTGGCCCCCCTTAATGCCCCCTCCCAAAAGCTTGGACAGGGCTGAGTGTACCCAACAGATTGGTGTCAAAGACACACCACTGCTGCAGTGACACTACTTCACTCGGACACTGGTTCTTAAACTTGATGCATGTGCACCTTTTGGCGATTTAAATCATCCCATATTGTTCAAAGAGGCGTTCACGTGCATACCTTCTGCGTTATGAGCGTGGTATCATTGCAGTAATGGCCTCTAATTGTGGTGGTCAGCTTAGCGTAGGTGTACTTGGTGCTCTGCGTGTAAATGTTTGAAAACTGCATGCACATTGTCTGTACTTACGAAACTTTTGGCGAACTTCCCTGCACACTTTTCTTTTGTGTTTCTCAATCTTGTCCATATTGTTTCCACTTCTTTGTTTTTTCCTTTTGTTGTTTTGATCTTTTTGTCTTGCATGGTTACTTTTCTCTGCTCCCTGCGTATTGTTTACCTAGTGGGGACATTGCGTTCACTATGCTGAGGCTTGTCCAACGGCCTGACAGGTAAACCTGGGCAACTTCATTTTAGAATTTCTTTTGCAGAGAATCTTGTTTTTTTTATAAATTTAGTTGTTAATTTTTTTTTATTCGATTGAATTTTTTTTGGGGGGGAAAGGGAGATTTTGCAACCTGTGCATGGCAAAACTAAACCTTCGTTTTTGACAAAACTGGTGACCATGGTAACAGTATCACTGATCATTTGCAGTGCCCCCCACTAATGGTGGTAAGAGCTGGGATAACTGTTGTATGGAGCAGCTTTTCCAGGAGACTCACTTGTACAAAAACCCAAGCACAGTACTTTTTGTCATTTACATTTTACTTTTTCTCCCTTTGTTTTTCTCGCAAGCGAGTTTATTGCTGTCAGTGCTTTTTATCATGCAGTTTTAAATGTCACGCGGAATATATTCATAGGAACCAGGCATGTTGCTTTGCTCTTTTGAGAACCGACTTTTAAACTTTTGAAGAGAACCGCAGCACTTGTGTTTAATACCTGAAACCAAGCTTAACATTTGAAATCCTGAATGTACTGATATAAAAAGACTATAAAAATGCATATTCCGTTGTAATGCCATGACACTTCTTGTGGACAAGTCTTAAGATTACACAGGATTTCTTAGAGGTAAAATCAGGGATTTCTAAGGAATTTTTTTCTTTTGGCAGTCAGCACATTTCAAAGGCAAATGTTTAACATTTCAGAGGTAAATAGTGTTTTTTTGGGGGGGTTGGTGTAAAAAGACGGCTTAAGAAACATTGTATTCCGTAATTGGCACTCTTAAGTGTGAGATTGCAAATCTGATGTTTGAGAAAGGAGTTGTGTTTGTTTAAATTTAGGACATAATCACTGGGAAAGTACACTGATCTTACTCCAACTTTTGTGTGTGTGTGAGGGGGGAATTCAAGTGCGAGCACTGAATCTTCACTTGAGAAAGGAGACGACCTGTCAAAACCAGTGAGGGGTCTGTGAAACACTTCCAGTTTGGGGAAAAAAGTTACGCCTGGTTTCCATATGATCGTAACGAAGGCCGATGATGTGTAAGATGTGATTTTATCCCACCAAAAATATTAAGCAACATGGCGCCAGAAATTCAGAAAATGTTTGCATAAAATGATTTTTTTGGTGGCAGTGACACCTCTTGAAACCAAACTGATGCTCCAGTCTGATTAAATTTGTTTATGGTCAGCTATTTTGTCAATGATTGGGGCTACATATACATGTATGTTAGTAATAAAGAGAAAATGGACAAAATGAGTGGTACTAAGTGAGAGGAACATCGTTGTATGCCCGTCATGCCAGCGTGTATGTTTGTATAGGCCTACTCAGTGACTCAACGCAGACAGTCGGTAAGGTTGAACCAGGTTCAATTTTGCCGATCCGTCTGGGGCTGGTTGCACGTGCCTGGGTTATTGGCGACACTACCGTTTGACATGTTTCTATGTGTCTGCGTTGCAGTTTGCATCTTGATTGGGTTGCTCCTTGTGTTTCTTAGTCAATATGGAAAGCAGGCTTAAGACCCACTCCCCCAAGGAGAACAGTGCTCATAGTCCTTTGGAAATTTACTAATAGATAACGGTAACTGGTAACTGCTTGTGTGACATACTCGAATGTCAGTAGTTACATCTGTCTCAATGTTCCTTTGGTCTTATCCCCCCCTCCTCGTCAGGTTGATAAGCTACTGTCAGCAGTACCGAGACTACGACAGTTTCCTGTGTGCACCAACGGAAGGCTCTAACCCCTGGTTGTCAGATGACCCCTCGCTTTGGGAAGCTGCTACAACAATGTGAGTCATTGTAGGAAAGAAAGCATTTGTGAGGGGGAGGGATGTGGGTTGGAGGGTGGGGAAAGGGAGTGGTGATACAGTGAGGGTGAGGATGATTGGGGTGGAGAGACTGGGGGTATAGTCTATTTCAGGATGGTGTGTATCACAGTTGGCCTTGTTCTCAAGTCAGCCATATTGAATTGAAAGCGAGGTTACCTTTTCTTTTGCTCCAGAGAATAAAAATGACAGCAAGGAATTAAACCCTCATAACCAATTAATGCCGTTTATGCTAAGGAATAATTCAAAATTTGTGATTTATCATATATAAATGTTTTAAGCCACTTTAAAAAGAATGAGTGAGGCAACATAGTCTGGCACCACCTCTTTCAACAGATTACATTTAAAAGGATAAATTCAGGGAACATGATCAAAAATGGCTTCCTTGGTTAAGATTGAAAGCAATGCTGAGGGAGGGATGTGAGGAAGAAGAGGTCATGACAGTGTTTGATTTTAACATAGATGAGGTCTAGTTTTGTAACGGGGGGTTAAGTTTCACAGGTTTGTGGGAAAAAAATAGGGGAGCTACCCTCGGCACATTTTAAAACACAGCGCTGGGATCTTCTTGTCAGATGTGCTCACTGCATTTTTCATTTCAAAATGTTAGTTATAGACTTGCAAAAAAGTATGCGAGATCACAAAGATTGTTTGATTGTGGGGAGGACGGCTGTGCAACATGCATTTCAATATTGCCACGTGGTTGAATGCCTCAGAAATTTGTTGTGAGCTTGAGCATATCTGCCAGTTTTTGGTTTGTGGTATTGTAAAATTATGAATAGTGTATGGGAGAATACAGTGGTTGGCAGGTTTGGCAATTTTTTTATGTCCCCCGGTGCTCTCTGTACGATGCTTTGGTTGAGCAGTTTCAAAGAAATGAAGCTCAAAACTGTGTCAGCAACCCCTGGGTCAAAGACACTTTGCTTCAGCAGTGCTGTCACTAGATCAGTGACTGTAGACAAGCCAGAGATCGTTGTCATGAATAAATGGCCACTTTAGCATTGCCGATCCTGAGCAATATCTTTGTCCTCCAGAGACTGAAAAGGCAGATATGGGATATCACACGTGTGAAGTTGAGTGACTGGAAAAGTTATCTGAGAACTGAGCGTGCTACCCTGTGGTGCTCTCAGCAGCCAACTTTGATAGGGATCAGAGGGAGTTGTGGGGATGCAGTGAGATATCACAAGACAATCTTTTATCTTGGCTGTGCTGAGAGCGTCAAGTCCTCCAGTCTGGGCCTTATCTCAGTAAGAGCCTTGCTCCCACATTGACCTTCGTTGTAGCACTTCAAGGACTGATGTAAGAAATTTCATTGACCAATTTGTCAGTGACACAGATTGAATTATTGCCTGATGGTGAGTGTGTATGTGTCATAGCTAGCTGGCTTGTGGGCAGTTTTGACCAAGGGCAGCGCTGGCTGGCCGGCCGTTTGAAGTAGGGTGCTGGCTGGCCTTGTGGTTGGCTTACTGGTTAGATGGTATCCCCGTTGATTCATTGATAAGGGCATAACTATTTGGTTTTCTTGGATATGGTTCGCCTAGTGGCTGGATCAGTGCCTCCCATGTTGGCTTGCTTGCTTTGGTGATGGCATAGCTGAGTGGCTTTCTAAGCAGGCTTGTTTTCTGGGTGGTTTGCTGGTTTATGAGCTCCTTTCTGGAGTAGTCTGCCAGCAGTCCAGCCAAACTTCTTTTCTTGGCTGGCTTGGTGACTAGTGCTTGGATGGTTCACTGGCTCCCAAGGTAGCTTAGTGGCTTGGCTATTACTTGTTTTCCTAACAGGATAGGTGTCAGCAATCACCGAACATGAGAAGCCAAGTAAGCTGAGGTAAAGCAAGTTATGTGAATGACCGATTGGTTTGACAGGGTTGAGGATTATGCCAGTGCATTGATAAATAAACTTATTTTTCATATCTGAACAGGAACCTAAAGGATGTCCCAGTTTGGCGTGTCAAGAAGTGGGGCTTCTCCTTTGACGACCTGCTAAAGGATCCGTTAGGCCGAGACCAGTTCGCAAAATTCCTTGCCAAGGAATTCAGCCAAGAAAACCTAAGGTAACAGTAAGCCTGACTGGGTAGTATTGGTAGTATTTCACAGAGCCGCTTAAGCACAAACTTTGCTTAAGAGTGAAAAAACCTTGCTTAAACAACAAAGGTTACCAGCTCAAACTCTGTCTGATTGTCATGCTAACCAAAAGACAGGTAAATACGATCCCAAAATAATATACATCACATTTAGTTTTGACTGGTTACCTGATTTATCAAGCAAGGTTTTCTCGCACTGAAGCAACTTGGGTGCTTAAGCAGCTCTCTTGTTAAAATGTGGCAGCATGCATACTAAGATACAGAAGAGGTTAGATGTGGCAGTGTAATGCAGCTTGGTTTTAATGAGCATGGAGAGATGCTTATTCATTCTGAATTTCCATAGTAAATATTCTGAATTTTCATGCAGGTTTTGGGTAGCGTGTCAAGAATTGAAAGCAACTGCAATCAGCAAAGTACCAGCCAAGGCACAAGAGATCCATGAGTAAGTTGGTTACCAACTGTGGACCCAGATGGTCTTTGTTAAGCTGTCCTCCACACCCTCCACCGATAAAAAGAATAGAAAAAACTGTTCCGTAAACACATCTGTAAATTTGCTTGCATTGTGAGCCTTGTTGGAATAATGGTTTGATTTAACCTGCCTCATGGGTTCCATTGCTCTGAATATTTAGCCTTCTGAGGGCAATAGGCCTTTTCCATTGTAGAAAATGTCCTCTCTTGTTGTAAATTCTTAGTGAGTTCCTGTCTGAAGCGTCACACAGTCCCATCAACGTGGACTCCAAGGTGCGGGAGGTCACACGGAAAAACATGAAGGGGGCAGCAGGCCGGTACACATTTGACTCTGCCCAGGAGCACATCTACACTCTAATGCGAAGCGACAGCTATTCGCGGTTTCTCAAATCCGACTTGTACAAAGAACTTCTCAATCCCAAGAAAAAGGTATGCGTGTTAGCAAAGTCCCGGTTACTATCTTCTCTGCTTTTTTCCCCTTTATTTTATTTGTCAGTTTTTGTGGCTTGTTAATTGTTTTTTTCGAATGTTTGGTTTTGTTTTGTACACCACACCGAGAAGTGGCAGAAATGGCAGTGCTGGAAGTATGTAGGCAAATGTGAAACATTCACACCCAAGTCACTCAGAATGAAAAGAGTAAAAACATTTTCAGGGAAAAAAAACCAGCACATAAAAAAGCAGTTCTCAATTTTGATATTGTACATTATCTTTCCACTTGTGTATCTTCGGACTTTTACCATCCTCACAAGAATGAGCCTCTTCAACTCATTATGAACATTCAATCCGGTCTCGTGATTTTACCAGTCCCTGGTTCCATGCAGCCTTTGACGCACAAACCATGCAAACAAACTTTCCTGCATATGCCAAGAATTTTTTTCCCCTTTGCTTTGGTAGTATCCGATGGAAGGCAGCATTTGCAATTATTGATTGCTTCAATTCTGAAATTTTACTCTCACACCAAAGGTGGGCATTTGGTGGTTCTCTTTGGTCGATTGTGAGGAAAGTTTTCTTTGTGTATTGCACAGCCTCATTCCAGGAAACACTGGTTACCACATAGCTTCCATTTGTAAGCCTGCAGGGAACCAAATTTGAAAAGTCTTCGGGTAAAGCTTGTCCCATAGTTTTGCATTCTCTTTGCCTTTGGGATTTTGGTTTTATGCACCAGCGCTTGTATTTGGCATTGTGGAATTGTTCAACTGTCATGAAAGGCATGTTATATGCAAAATGCTGGCTGGATATAGCGCTCTTTTCCTCGACCCAAGTTGTTGGGAGCAGAGGAATTTCACCTCTGTTGACAGCTGAATTTATCACATTTCCATCTTTTGGTGTCGACTTGATTTCATTGTCAAGACAAACACACCAATAAATCAGGCCGCACTTTGAATTAGTGTATCAATTCTGCTGTCATTTTTGCACTGGAGACAGAATTTCCTCAGAGCTTCCTCGATATAGCTATATTCACCAGCTTAAATATAATACTCAACACGCAAGTACTGTATTGGCTCAGTTGCACCAATCATGCTCCCCCCCATATCCAAGTTGACGGTACTTTCGTATAAGTCTGACAAGTCAAGCTCCACATCTTATGGGAAGTATGCCCGTTTAGCTTTCAAGCAACATCAGTAGTGCATCTTAAACGTATTTGAGGTCGTTTTTTTCTCTTTTTTATTGAAATAGCCGAAACTACCATAGTCACAGGGAAAATGTGAGAGAGTTTGTCACAAGTACATGTAGTCTATTCGTACTTTGGTCCAAATGAGAGAAACTGGGGGATAACGATGTTTCCACAAGTGCGGAGATTTCTTTTGGGTACACAACCCACATTGAGTGCCCATTCTCCTTTACAGTGCAAGAAAAGGTTAATTTTTAAGTCTTGTGGTTTCAGCAGTAACTTTTGATACAGATGTTTTTAGAAGTTTCTAAAGTTGCTCACAGTCCCAAACTTCTATATTTCTATTTACTTCCCGTCTACAGCAAAAGAATCCATTTGAACTGTGTGTCACAAATTTAATGAATACTCTTTCTCTCTCCTCTTCACATCCTACCTTTTGTCTCATCCCTCCATCATGTTGGCTGAATCCCCCGTTTCCTTTCCCCTTCTCTCAAAACACTCACGCCCTTCATCTGTAACCCTTTTCCTTCTTTCACACTTGCAACTCATGTGATTTTTTATTTTTTTTTTTTGGATGCTGCACATAGTGCCAGAGTCACTGGGAAAAGGTATGGTTCCTTCATAGATGACTTGATTTCTCCGTATTATAGACACCCCTTGAACGAACACTTATCCTCCTGTTCACCAGGTAGTTATTGTAAAGTCAAGAAAAGTCCCAACCGCCTGCCCATAGTCGTTAACTTTGAAATTTGCCTGCATCTT
Organism: Acanthaster planci; assembly: GCF_001949145.1. The sequence continues at coordinate 1,023,363 of NW_019091409.1, forward strand.
GCTCCTGCCAAGTCAAGATGGTACAAGTACCAGCCTGACCAATCACAATGCTCCTAGACAAACCACTCTGGAGTTGTTACTTTAAAAGGCTGCCATCTTGTTTTGATCAGTGACTGATTGTAAACTGACTTGAGTAAACTTATTTTGGTCAAATTTCTAGCTGAATAAAACTGTCTAAAATCGTCCTTTTACCTATGTTGTTATTGTAAATAATGCAGGAAACTTTAAAACCAAGATACAATAAAGTTTTGTTTCCATTTTTACAGGTTAGAATCCATAGGGCAAATGTGTAGATGGTTGGTGTGTTATTTGTGTTTGAAAATTCCAATTCAGTTTCTAAATTCATTGTCTTGAAATTTAAAATAATTCTTTAAAATAGAAATCTGTCCGTATTAACCACCAATCCCACTGAAAAGACTGAGAGATTAAAAAGCTGGGTGATTCTTGTCCCTTAGTCTTTGTCTAGGATAATTGCAATTGACTTCCAATTCCTCTGGAAATAATCTTTGCCTTGGACTCTAAGACATCTTTGTGTAGGTGTTTCAAGAAAAAGGTTGGTTCAAATCTTACTCTATCCAAGAACCTTCAGCAGCCATCCAAGACATATTACATCTAATTGGGGGAGGGGGGCTTTGAAGAATCATCTTTGCTAATGAGAAAAGCATTTCTGTCTCCGTCAGTGAAGAAAATGGGTAGACTGCCACAAGCTTCTTCAAATTCAGATAAGGCCATTATTCTAAGGCTTTGGCTGGTACCTTGCCCCCCTGTTGGTGCCCTGTTTCCTTAGCCAGTGTGTTGTCCCATTTGTAATTCACCTGAAAGCTTTAAATATGCCATTTGTGAGTTAAATTTGAATAAAATCTGGTATACTGAGTTATATGATTGCACATAAACATATCAATTCGAATTCCCCAGACTAATGACACTGTTCCTATGCCTCGCAATTCAGGGCAAGCTTTTGCATAGCGACCACCAGTTCTGGAATGGAGTGGTTCCTTTGTGCCCTTCTTTTCCATTGAAAACAATGTATTGTTGCACAGCATCTCTTATGTAACTAAGCAAAAGCTTGCCTCGAATTGCAAGGTATAGCAACAGTGTTTTTAGTGTGGAGAATTCAACGTGTTATGCGTACGTGAATTTAAACAACTCAGTGTACCAGATTTTATTAAAATTTAACTTGCAAAAGGCTTATTGGGGGATTGGTTTATGTGTAAGCAGATTATCTCTTTAAACGCAACTCCTGTCTCTCAAATTAAAGCAATAAGTAGTTTGGTGCTCTTTAGTACTGCTGAAGCTTTTTCTTCAATTGCAGATTTTGAAAAAATCCCCTTTGCAATCGTTTAAATGATTGATGTGATTTATTTTTCTATAGGACTGAAATTTTTTCTGAGAAAAAATAGTCGTAAGAAATTGTCACATTTGTTGATTTACCCTTTATTGTTTTTTTTTCTGAAAATGGATCAAAATGCCTATTTCATATGCTGGCTTGGCTCTGACTTGGGTCACTGACATGGAAGGAAAGCAGCAATGCACTGACATGTCTGTCTTCCAGTTTGATGATGCTTTCTCGCTACCTGTCGTCGTTTGGTCTCTAGAAAGAGATCAAACAAAGAAAAGTGTCTGCATCATCTCAAAGTATAGACTTGCCGATTTTACTGGAAGGAGTACAAACGTGCAAATGTTTTCCTTTTCAACATAGTGTTTGTTTTTGATGTCAAGATAAATTCATCTCTGCAGTTCAGGGGTTCCAAGTCATTCTTTCAGTTAAAGACAAGAAAAAACTTGTGTAGCTGGAGAGTAATGGGATACTTAAGTTGATCAACGAGGCCTTATGGTTTGTAAGAAACGATTTAGGTGTCTTCAGTCGTACCATTTTTTATCATTATCTTTTATTTCTAACCATTTTTACTAGGTTTATATGTTCCCTTTGGTCATTAAGACAAAATTGCAGTGCCCTGACTTTGTCCCTTTCTGTGGTCTTGTCAGTTTGTCTGGAAGAGAAGTTTTTTTTTTAATTTCAAGGACATAGTTTAAATCTTGAATAGTCGTAAATGTTTTGATTGCAAGTTGCAGCGTTTACTTGAGTTGAAAGGGTTATTACCATAGGGCTGTAGAGGATCATCTGGAAGAAAAGATCAGTGACTGACTCTATTTTAAAAGAATAACATGTAGGTTCAGTTTGTATGGAATTAGATATGTAGCCATGGCAGTGTATCTTAACGATGTTATACTATTACCTTCTTCCCTCCTGGCCTTTTGTTTTTGGCGGCTTCGTCCTCTCAAACCCGTCCACCGCGGCAGACTAAATCTCTCATACCCAAACTGCCAAGTCTGGCAAACAGGATGGACTTCTTGGATAAGTGATAATAACGGTACTGGGTTCACATCCCCCCTTCCCACTTCCCAACCCCCTTTTCTCTAGTTATCCCATCTGCCTCTCTTCTCTCTGTTGAATTCAGTGTTCCATTGGACACACCACACACAGTAATTGTTAGACACGGCTGGTGTCATATCAAACCCATGGTAGCGTCCGGTGCAACAAGCAATGAACAAGTTTGTGCACGCTTTGAATGTGTAGTCTGTCTGCATGACCGCTCTGTTCCTTTCCTGCCTTGTGTATTCCAACTACTTCTGGTTTTGCATCATTGATGATTTTCAGTTTGTTTTTTAAGCAAGGAACAGGTGCATGTGACCCAACCTAAGAAAGTGAGTCACAAGTCGCCACAACCACTTTTGAGTTAAATGGCCCTAAGTGACATTTTGCCATTTTGCAGCCAAGTAATGTCCATTTCATAAGGATGCCAAACTGAGCTCTGCATGTATGCAAGTTAGAACAAAATTTGAAAAGGCGAGGGCAAGACTGATTTTGTGGGAACCTTTCACATGTGGGTAGCGTGTTCAGTTCCTGTTTGCACAGTTAAGCACATGTGGATAACAGCAGTTTGACTAGGCTAGTTCCTCTGCAGCTTTGGAAGACATGCCTCAAACTGTCAAGTCCAGTGCAAGCATGAATGTGATGACAACTTACAAAAACAGATTCATGCCCACTCCCCCCCCCAAAAAAAAATAAAATAAAATGTGAACAGGTGTGATGTGGATCAGTTTGTATAAGTTTGAATCATAGAGCAAGTTGAGACAATCTGTATTAGCTGTAATGACAACTCTCTTTTTCTAAAGTTTTTTAAGAAAAAAAAAACTTAATATGAAAGAATATGTACTTTTGACAGAAAGAATAACTTTCAAATGTTTGCTGCCCCACTGTCAATTCAATAAGTCTCCAGAATGTTGCAGTTTGCATTTGCTGGTTGCATGAACAAAGCATGTTTTCTATCCAGGGTATGCTTGAATGTTGTACAGTAAGTACTTGGGTCATTCCTTGAGGTTGGGGCACAATTTGTGACGGTGTCCTTGTTATATGGGCAACTTTTACAACCTGTTATGACCTGTAGAGTAAGTCATTTACTCCGTAAAAATAACAACACCTCTTTATTCAGCCTTGGAAGATACATAATTTGGAATCCACATGCAAGGAAATATCTGTTCGTTTTTACAGAACCCACGTAACAAAGGACACCGTCACAACTTGTGCCCCAACCTCATGGAATGACCCACTTGCGTCTGCACTTTGGAATTAAATTTCAGTTGCATGATGGGAAAATTATTAGATTTGCCTGGTCTTTTTTAACCCTTTTTTGGTGCATGCATATGTTGATGTGAACAAGTAACCCAAACTTCAAATGATTTCAGTAGGAAAGGCAGATCTCAAAACTGGTGGCTGGTTCACGTATCTCATATTTTTTTGTCTTCTCATTTCAATGATAGACAGGCTGGTTAGTCAGTTTTTTGTAAATAAGTTGTCAGATCATTTCCCAGTTGGTATAAAGTTACAATCCTAAGGTTTGGGGCTTGTTTGCATGATTTGTGCATGGTTGGACATTAGAATAAAAAAATATTTCCTCCTTTTTTTCAATCCCCTGAAATTTAACCCTGACAGATCCGACAAAAATGTTGATGAACAGATAACGGTGAACAGAAATCCAAGTTGATTCTGTTTAGGGAACATTCCTTTCTGACGCCTCTGTATCACCAATCTGTCCCTGACTCTGCTCGTGTGTCACCCAGATGCTGTCGTAGAAACGTCACTGTGGCTTAAAGCACATCTGCAAATTACATGAGTCCACTCATCCCTGTATGGCATGTGCATGATCAAGAATATGCCTCTTGCTTGATGAATATGTGCATGACAAATGATTGACGGAATGAATGACATCATTGCTACATGTATTTGAATAGCATGAAGACCCCGCCTGCATGTGAATGGTCATAAAGTTACTAATAGTTGAATACTAACATGTTAAGGAAAACAAAGGATGATTTTGAAGTCAAATGGAATGATATTTCAAACTAGGTTTATTTCCATATTCCCTGGAACAGACACAACTCATAAGTCAAAATGCACATCCATAAACTTTGTGACTCTTTGAAGACATGCAATGGAAGCCACACCTGGAAGCTCAGCTCCCACACCTGGAAGCTCAGCTCCCACACCTGGAAGCTCAGCTCCCACACCTGGAAGCTCAGCTCCCACACCTGGAAGCTCAGCTCCCACACCTGGATGCTCAGCTCCCACACCTGGAAGCTCAGCTCCCACACATCACTCTATCTACAAAACAAACTTTATTTTGGAATGGCATACATCACGTCAGAAATTCTGTTGGGGAATAACAACAATGTTTGCTGCATGTTTGAAGTATGAACTGATGGTTCTTCATTGCCCGTGTCATTGATTCCTGTGGCAGTCTCTGCAATGGAAGAGACAGCAGCGTTACACCACTGGGGGATTGAGCCTACATTATTCAACATCTTTACTGCCAAGGATTTGGGCTTGTGTTACTTGTAATTAAAAAGAAAGTTAGTCATTTGTCTTTGTACTTTTGAGAACTTGGTTAGAAGTGGCGTATAAAATCCCATATGTTTTTAGGCTGCACTAGCAATTGGTCAATTGAGTAGAGAGGATTAGAGAACATCTGCAGCAATCCACATTTGGGAACGCACTGTGACTGAGGATTGTCTTTTGTTCCTGAAGCAGTCAAACAAAGAGTTGACAAAGTGCAATTTAAATTGTCAGACCATTTGAATTTTCAACCAGCGTGGTGAGCATTTCTCAGATGTTTCTTGTTTCTTTTACTGGAACTGTGCTACAGCAACAGTGTGAGCAAAGTCCCCCCCCCCCGATGCTTGTACTATAGAATGTTTTCACTACTTCTCTCCTTACATTGCAGTCACTTATCTAACTTAATAATTATGGTTAAATTTTACCCGCATTTGCCAATTGGCTGTAAATAACGCAGAAGAAGTGATGAGGTATGTAGTTCAAGAGTTCCATCACTTCATCTTCCTGAGCTTTTCTTGTTGGTCAGTCTGTGTCTGGCTTTCGCCTCTCTGGCATTGCCACTGCACCAGTTACTAATAGCTGCACATCTCACCAGATTGTAGGGCAAGTTTGGGTACAGACTAGGGTTGAACCCCTAGTCAAGTGCTTTTGAACAGTGCATATCCGCAGTACCGGTACACCTTGAGCATCCCACGTTGAGCTATTTTTGTTAAATCTCATTGTCACGTTTGGCTGTTTGCTTCAGTTCTCACGGCGGCGTACATGGTCAATGGCATCCTTGGGACAGGTATCTTCGTGCTGAGGTTCCCTCTATACTTGCATGTGATGTTGATAGCCATCAGTGCAATCATGCCCCATGGCCGGGTTCCAAATGATCAATGAGATGGTGCCAACCATCTATTGTTCAGCAAACTATAGTCCCCACTCAAACTTGCTTGTAGAATTCGTACACCAGTAGAATAAGAACTAACTTCTAGATGGTGGTAATTCTTACAGTCATGTGGATGATGTTTCTTGTATGCACATGATACAAGGGCTTAAAAGGCCTAATAGGCTCACTGTAAACTTTGTTAATTAGCCTTTGTGTATTGCCTCCAGAAATTTTAAACAAAGCCTCACATTTAAAAATAGTGCAAAAACAGTCCATGTTCTGAGATTTTTTGCATGATGTGTGGCCACTAATAACATTTGAAAGACTGCTGGTCATGAGAACTTGTATTTTCATGCAGATTCTAAGCCTGAGCCCATTTTTGTGACAATGAGGTCCCGTGATACCTGTCCAGATGGTGCAGGTCCATGCCCGTCTACATGTGTGTTTTATAAACTTGTAGAATGCATTGTGCTGTTGCTGGCTAGCCTTTCACTGTATCTGCTCTAAAGGCTGTTAAAGTGACTAATTCTCCTGGCATTTCTGTGAAACTACAGTTCTTGGAATCCTCTCTTGTATCCCAATTTCCCTCAACTCATTCAGTTTGTTTCTTTCCTTTTGAGACAGGAATAGATCATTGTTTAATGGGCAGCAATTTATGTGTCATTTTGTTAGGTTCAATGGGGATACATGTATACATGTCATCCTTGTCAAGCTGAGAGTCCATCATTTTTATGCACAAGAGTGTGTGGCAAACTCAACAAGGGTTCCATTTAACTTTTCAGCACACTTGTCTTTGTTTACTCAGGGTTGAATCTCACTTTTTGCTTGAATTTGCTGTAACCTTGGTGTCAGTGAAGATTGACCCATCAACACATTTCATGTTTAGCATGGATCAGGAAAGAGCTCTCAAGGACTGTACAGTATGTTTGAACTTGAAACAAGTCAGACTGTATGTTAAGCTGTTGCTGTAACTAAAAGGGAAATTCACTGAGCAGATCACGGCCACAAGGGAAATAACAATGCCAGTGTAGGGACATTTCACAATTATTGACTGGTGTAATGTGGGATATCTGAAGGACTCTAACTATTCACCTCAGGTGCTGTGAATTCCTGTGAGTGTTAGAAACACCGTATCCTATGTCACAGCAATCTGTAATTGTTTTTTTGTACCTCTGTCTTGAATCCTTTGCTCTAATTTCCACTCCTGAAGTGACTAGTGGCTTGGCCCGTTGCTTTACATGCACAGAAAGTTTTGCAATGCCCATGGACCCAGCAGATCATTTAATTTGCACAATTTTGATCTTTTGATTGCACACGTCTTGCTCGAAAGAGACATTTTTATGTCCCAACATCATATTAAGGAACTGATGTGAAAAATTGATATCAAGTAAAATGGATCTGGCATGCATGTAGAATCACTATTGTAGAATCTGGTGTTGACAGAAAAATGAAAGTGCTCCACCAACAGTTGATCACATCACATGAATGCCAGTTCACTGCTCCAGCAGCAGGTTACTCTTACGAAGTGAATGGTCGCAAATAGCGCAGTACCAGTGAATGCAAGTAGTCTGGTTTGTAGACCCTACATTATGGTTTGGACTGTAGGGCAAGGACTAGTCTGTGATATCATAATCTAATCTGCACAAGGATGTGGGTAGTACGCGTTTTTTTTGACCTGTCATTTGACTTTTCTGAGCCGATGAAAATACAGTATTAGTAATAGAAGTTAATGGATAGAAGTAATATAAATATTGCCGTGGCAAATATCTTGCAGAAAATGATTCGCTTAGCCAAAAATGGCGAGCAGATAATTTATTGTGTGACCTGTGCTTGATTGCAGTTTCCAAGCCAACTGAATTTTTTATTGTTAAGTTGCTGAATGTTTACATCTTTTTGTGAAGCAGGGATTGGCTACATGTAGATTAACACTGGAGTTTGGCAATAATACTTGTTGCCAAGTAGCTTGCCTGTCCCCACTGAATTCTGTGCCCTTCATTTCATTTCAATTTCATTTAATAGCTGCCAAGCAGAAGATACGTGTATTTCTTACCAAATTTACATCTCAGTTTACTGTGTTCCACTGTAAACTTCTCAGGAGTCCTCTCTTTATTTTAATCCTAAACCAGGGTAAAAATGAGGCCAATTCTAGACATTTGCTGCTTTCAGCAGGTAGTGATTTTTAAGGCAAGTCTGATCAGTACTTGAAGTAACCTCATACTGAAGATGAAGGCGTACATTGGAGGTCTTGTCTTCTGAAAGAGTACAGAAATGGGCGTCCATGAGGGACGAAACTTGTAAACAAAGGAAGGCCTTAAAAAGTAATTCTGCGGCAGTCAATTCAGACGTTGAAATTTGTACACACTGGCCACGTTACATAGGGATTTTTTTTTCTTCTGAGAGATTCCACTGTATTTAGTGTACTTCCAGCTTTTTTTCCTGCAGCAAAATTAGCATGATTTTCAGCATAAGGAAGCTGCTGCAATTGTGATCTCATATTAAGTTGTGCTCCAAACGTCTTATATTTTGCATCCCCCCATCTTCCAAATATGGGCCTGACTTCAGCTAGGAAAGTTTATTTGACAAGCAGTGGCATTCCCTCATGGAATAGTTTAGTGCTGTAGATTTTGATGCAAATGGGGCATCCCTCTTACATAGGTCCAATATCTGTCCGAGATTTTGTTCTTGTACAGTGCAGAGTCTAAACCAGTTTTTGCAAGAAGGAAGTTCAAAACTTTCACTCCCTCCCCCCATAAAAATTGTCAACATTTTGAAGTAAGTTTCATGTTTAGTTGATATCGTTCAATATTTAGTTGCTCTGTTGCTTGTGGGGATTGCTTGGCATTAGATGCCTTTAGATATTGATTACTTCGGTAACGTTAACATTCTGGCTCCAAAGGTGCCGGTCTGAAAGTTATGTATCAATACGTAATGCTTCCAGTTCCCCTCAAAATACAAGTTGCCCTTCTTCACCTTTCCACAACATTATGCAACATCCCCAGCAATCCTACCATCACGGAATATCTACTCTGTTCTTTTTTTTATTGATTGGATATCCATATCCTATCAGTGACATTGGTTGATTTCTTCATTGCATATTAGTTGATAACCACCACTAGTAGATATCCACATTTGTTCATAACACTAGTGGATATCAGCACCGTGCCACAGCATTGATGCATTCCTTAATCACACTGATTAATATCCACACCCCTTCATTACCATTGCCTAATATTGACATCCTTCATGACACTAATTGATTTCTTAGTTGATATCCACATCCCTTCATCACAGTAATGGATATTCACATCCCTGCTCAGCATTGGATGTATGTCCACTTTTCTTTGCACCATTAGTGGATATCCACGTACCCATTCATTTGTTGATATCCCAGCCACCTCAGTGTGCCGATTCCATGTAGCTCTTGACTTTCATTGCAGCATCCACACTAACATGTCATCACGCCTTCACCCTCACCCTTAACTCTTTATATTCACCCTAACCATTTTTTCCCCTGACATTTAGCAATGGTCGTTTGGCCCACCTAGTGCAGTCATTAATTAGACTGTCACAGTAATACGCTACTAACACTTAGCCCTGCCAGTATAGCTGCCAGTATTGACAATGACATACTAGTGGACAGATAGAAAGATAATGGAACAGACCAACTGACAGAGGATTAGACAGTGGCAGAAATATGGCCACCATGTGATCAATAAATGTACTAACAGTTTGACATGTAACTCAAAAAGTGGACAATTAGCCGTGCTACATGTATCTCACTAACAGACAAGCTATAACAAACAGATACTGACAAACCAACTACCTTTTACCTTTGTTTGAGTGGTGTTTTCGTTTTGGGATTGTTATTTTTGTTTTTTGTTTGGTTTTGAGTTTTGTTTATATATTTCATTTTATTTTACATTGTTTGTTTCTGGTTTTCCCCCTTATTCCACATAGTCAGTGTTTGTCCAGTTATGCCCACCCCCCCATGAATTGGTTTTTATACTGTGTTGTTCTAATTTCTTTGATTTAGTTGCTAAGAAAAACAGCCTGCTAACAAAATGAATGAATGTGTTGAATCTTGGCAAACCCTGAACCCCTTGAAAACTGATGTTGTCATGGTAATTACTTGCATTTGTGATGAGTTTTTGGTCTCATCTTTGATCAGGACAGCCAGTTGGGCAAAAGGAACATGAAAATGATGAAGGAAAAAATTCATTGGAGTTATTGGATCAAGGGGGAACAAGGTTGAACAAACATTGCAGTAGTTTAGAGTGCAATCTTTGATTCCTTTTTCCCTGTTCAAGAGATTGTCACTCACAATGCAGAGGGTTTCACTAAAATGTGATGGAGGTTTTTGGGTTTCGTTGAGCAAGTCTTAGGAATGTGGCTCTTTTTCAGATACAACCCAACACCTGTCTTCGGTTTATAATGGAGTGTTGTCAGTATTATGGAGTCTGTTTGATCATACAGTAATCGTAGCATTGTTTTTGTGAATCCATATACAGTGTGTCCACCCGAATTCCCATGTGTTTATTTTAACCAACTACTTGTATTGAATTTAATTTTGGTATTTTTATTTGTCATCAGCACAGCATAAGTGCATAGCTATTCTGAGTTTGGTGGTTCAGAACAGTGTCAAACAAGATTTCCCTTCCTGATAATGCATATCGTACATGTAGCACTTCTGTGGAATTTCAGTATCTCTGTTATAAAAACAAATACACATCAATCATGTTCCAGAGATGTACATAGCATCTTTGATGTTATGTTATACACAGACTATGATATACCAATAGTGTTGAACTCCTCCTACTTTTTGTTTCGGAAGTGTATTCGAAAGGTAGAGCAAAAGCACAATTTGAAGTTCGTTTTTTTTGATTATCTCATAACAATATCTTTGTTATTTTTTTTCTTTTCCCTCTCTTACTGTTGCTGTTCTCTCTTCCTCCCCTCACACTCTGACCTACTCCTCCCCGTCTCCCAACCTGATCCACTCCTCTCTCTTGCACCTACCCCTCTCCGTGGTGTCTTGTGGGTCCTGTCCCCTCCCCCTTCTCCTCCTCCTGTCTCACTTTGTCTGTGTCCTCTCCTGCTCCTTCTACAGCAACAGAGCAAGTTTCTTCACCACCTGACCAGCTTTCATATAGGATGACAAGAAGCCAGCGTGGTCGCCTAGCAACTTCCCTCCCACTCCTTGCCCCTCCATCTTCTCCCTCAAGCATCCCCCAGCATCGTCTTCCTGGACTCAGAAAGACGAATGCCTAGGACTCTCTTGACGCATTGTCCCGCAAGAGCTGAAGGACTCTAGACAAGTGGGAAAGCGTCCAGAATCCATACAGATTTTGTGGCCACAAAGCGTGACAGTATCAACCAAGAACCACCACAAGGATGGTTTTCTGCATCTTTTGATCGATCCTTTCAGTCTCTCGCGTGATTCTTTACTATTTGTTTGTCATGGATGGGTGTATGCTGCTACGAAACTTAACTGAACACAAGCACTTTCTCTTGTGGCTGGTTTGCTTCAGCAGCTTTGGACCGGACTTGGCAGTTGTGAACACAGCGTTGCCTTGACAACAGTCTCCCAATGCACCACCATCAAGAGACAGCATTTTGTGTGTGTGTGTAAAACAGCCAACCACATCAGCATTGCCCAAACTGCCCAGGCACTGTACTCAGCTGCCACTGTTGTCCTGTCCTTAGAGGAGTGGACCCTCGCTTGAATTACGTCACTGCTGCAACGTAGTCGCATAGATTGATGAACTCACACATGGCATTTTCACGCCGCATTTCCCGACATGAGATGGTTTTCAGCTCCACATGGCATCAACATGCCATGGAAAGTCATCAAAATTTGTCTGGAGGACAGATAGGAGCTGACTCTGTGTCCCCTCTAGTGAAAGAAATACCACCATAAGGAGCACCTAGAAAGCCAACAAGAAATGAACACCAAGCAGCAAGCACTGGCATTAGCAGTGCGAACCCCCCCCCCCCGATAGTTTGAACACTTCGGATGGGCACACTCAGTCATCGGCAATGACCCACATGGCATCCCCGTGCATGAGTTGAGCCCCTTGTTCAATAATTCATCATCATGCAAAGCTCCTAATAAATATTCAGGAGTTTGCTACACATCATTAAGGTAAATGGGATGCCACTGTAGCATTTGGAAGCAGAGGGGGCCACTTATACGTACATTGTCAGAACCCTCAAATGGAGTGAATTGCTAATATCTGTGTGAAGTGAGAGTTAACGAAGAAACTATTACCAGCTCTTAGAACTACTGGAAACCGATCCGATAGCATGCACCTCAGTCCCCTAACTCTGTAATAGATTGCAAGTTATTCACACAGATCCGATAATAACCGACGGGAAGTCTGTCCAGCATCGAAATATTTAATCCCAATTGCATGCAGATGGTTGTGTCGTAAGCAGAGGAGAATGCCTCACTGAAAAGACTGCACAACTTCCAAGATTGACCCCGTAGCCGACATGCATGAGGATGCGGCCTGCAAATGCGGAGGAAAGGAGCAAGTCGGACACTTAACCATGTGAGGACGATCTACAGAGTTGCATTGGTCCATTGAAAGGAAATACAGAGTACATGTAGGTCTCCTGAAGAACTGAGGTGGAGGCCAAGGTCGTTGACCAGGCCTCATATCAGGTGCAGTGGTATTTTGATGTAGTGTAGTCCAGTCCTTGCACATGGATCATCACCTGAGGTTCTTGGAGGTTTTAAGGCTCCCTCGCACACCCACCACTCCTAGTTATAGATGCTAACAGCTTTCCTCTTCTGTGGAGCAGAACACATAAGTATCATTTCCAACTCCCACTCCCCAAAAAAGAAGTGTTTTATGTACAGGTGTACAAATTGAGATTTTTGTTTTTGTCATTTGGAGCGCAGCTATGTATCTCGACAAAACACAGGATACAAATTTATGATAACTGTATTATAGAGACTTTTTTTTTAGTTGATGCAATGTTATGTGGTCTCTTTGAGTAGTAAAGGGTGTATCAGTGTGCATGCATGACTGTGAGGGATGGATCTATTTTGTAAGTGCAGACGGTCAATTTGTGAGAATTATCTTCTAAGCCAAGTTCAGGTTTCTTTTGACAACGGGTACGAATTGCCGGATTTCTTCTAAGTTGCCAGATATTCAATGCCAAAGCATTATAAAAATAAGATTTCTATGGTCCTTGTGAAGTTTCTACATGTTTGTGAAATATTAAGTATGCATTTTTCTTTCCTTTCATGGAAGAAGGGCTTATCATAAATTTAGAACAGGAACTAATTGTTACAATTCGGCCATTTAAGAGGTCAACATACATGGAGTTGCGACATTTTAATAGCATTCTCCTCGTAAGGGTTGACTATTTTGACTCAAACTGAGCATGATCCCTGTGTTGTTTTCCCGATAGCAGAACATACTGTGTAAAACGTGGAGTTCACCGTTTCATCTCTACAACCTTACCAACCCTTACTAGAGGTTGCTTCTACAAGGTGCTACTACAGACTTACCCAACCCAAATTGTAGACGATTCTAGTACTCTCACGAATTGGAATCGTGGCAGGCAGGCCATGTCTTGCTTCGGCTCAGAAAAAAAGTTTTTAAAGTGAGACAAACTCAGCAATCACTACAGATTACTCTGACACCTTGCCAATCAAGAGTCAAATGAACATAAGGAACAACTCATGAATAAGGACCATTAGCATCTCTAAGGCAACAATAATTTCAGAATTCTAGTTTCTGGTTCCCCAGTTTGTTTGTTTGTTTGTTTACTTATTTTGGCTTTTTGGTTATTTATTTATTTTGGAGGGGGTTATTGTTTGTTTTTTGTTTTGTTTCACTTGAATATTGGCATCTTACTTATGGGAAGCTGATGTATTGGCACCCATGACATTTCAGTCCCACATAGGTCAAGTAGCTGGTAATTATTGTTGAGTTCTGAAATAGTTGGGAAATCACCAACTACATGTATGAAAAAAGACATTCAGAAATGCCACATTCTGCCATTTCGGAAGTTTCCAGTGTGTTGCTTCAGTGGAAAATCTCTCTCAGTTTGCCCCCTTTTTTGCAAGGAAAAACATAATCAGATGGGGGCTTGTCACCATGGATGGATCTAGATTTTAGTGATGTGTGCGGTTTAACTTTGTAAAACAAAGGACTGAGTATATAATTAATACAATGTATATTGTAATTGCTTCGTATAGTATTAATGAGAGAAGTGAGTTGAGAATATACAGGCACATTTGACTATGTGGGGACAAATATATATTCAGCTTTGAGATCTACGTGTAAATAAAATACTGGTTATGTACAGAATAAGATAGAGACAATTTTTACAGCCAAACACTCCTAGCTGTAAGGGTATTATTATTAATCTAGTTGATGGAGGTATGTAAAGTTTTAAGAGGAATTATTAAGGAGACTTACAAAAGTATTGAAATGTTTCAACAAAATAATAAATTGTATATTTATTAGAGAGTTACTATTGGATGATTTTTAGGTAGAGAGCAAGGAGTTAAATGAAGCCACTATTTTTGCCTTTTTTTTTTTTGGTGGAATGATTTTTTTTTTAATGCACAGCAGCTGGGTTTAGTTGATTGGAGGGGACAGAAAAGCTGTGCACCAATCAGAGGCCACGTGTTGCATCAGTCTACCTGCTTTACATCAATTTATAATGGGAGAGGTGTATAGGTCAAGATACAAGTTTGATTAGTGGCTACACAAGTATTTCCATCTTGTGGAAATGGCAGTAGTACAGAGGAAACTTCCATACCAAATGTACATGTAAATGAAGGCTGAAAAAAGTTATTGAATGCTAGCAAATTTTATAGGCCGTCTTTTTGATGAAAGTCATGGGAAAGCTGCTAGAAAAGAAGACATTCTTATAATGGATGGTTGATGGAACATAGTGTTTAAGTGCCCCCCCTTCCAATGGGAACAAAACAATAATGAAAGAGGGCAGGTTGTTATTTTTGAGAGCTCTTGGTCATGGTTTGTCAGCCAAGTGAAGCGTCAGACTGGCTGTAAGTCAGTGGAGGTCAATATGGCCAACGTTGTTCTGGGTGTAACAAAATGGCTACTGGCCAGTCATGATAGATTTAAGTTCCCAGTCACTGTCTTCATAATTTTATTGGCACAGGGGAAGAGTAAATGACAGGAAGGCCAACTTTAAAGAGACGTTCAGGCAGTGCAGGGGAAACATCAGAGTCCAGTAACACAGTGTAGCTGACTGGAACATGTTAAGAGCGGTTGTGAGCAGATTGTCATGCATAGCCAAAGGTTAAGGTGAGAACAACTTTTGCTGAAAAGAACCCCACGGCGGACTCACTGAAACTGATGTACTCATCATCATGTCAACGTGAGTTTGTACAATCTCAGCTCATTCAGTTCTGTTTCTGTGCATGGACATGCATGATATTCAGCTACTAGTGGGACCATTGTGTTATTTTTAGTCTCCTGTTGTTTAGTCTCGCTCGCTTTGATCAAGAGCTTGCCTGCAGAAGGTTGGACTCTGATTGGTGCCCTTTTTTTCCCAAATTTTGACCAAACAAGAAGTACATGTAGCTAGATAATTCAAGTAAGTATTTTGTGGTCTCACACGGTGAAATGGTGTGCACCAAAAGCTGTTTTAATTTCCTATGTATTTTTATTTCCGGAATTTTAAAAATGATTTTAATTTAATGTCATTTTTTTTAAGTAGTTAATTTGAATGGTCAGACTGTTCTTCTATTTGTGGGCAGTTTCATTTTCCCCTCTTGCCACTGGTGACCCTCTGGGGCTTCAGTGGAAGCCTAGTTAGTATAGCAATGATTTCCAGGTACCGTTGTGATAAAGCTACACTCTTTCAATAATTACACAGTGAAAGCCCTCCAGGTTTCATCAGACACTACAACTGAACGTAGCAATAATAGCATGAGTGCTTACTAGATTAGGCAATAATTTTCCAGATTGTTTAAACCAAGGGTGCTTTTTTTCTGGTTCTAAACGTTATCTAGCAAACCAACATCACCTGAATGCTGTATATTAACAAGTTTTTTTTTTAAATGAGCACTTCTGTGATTTTTGAGAGTGAGAATATTCTGCTCACAAACAGAAGAACAAGAACAAACGTGCTTGACGGTGAAGTCACCAGGTCCCTAATTCACCACCTAGTATCAAGTCCGATTGGTTTTCACAGTAAGTGGCGAAATAATGGACCTGGCAACTATACTGTCAAGCACAGTAGCTTAGTGTAGGGTTGAAATTATTTCCTGGTTTGGTTCTTTTTAGGATCCTGAAATATGGGTGCTGAGGCAACAAGTTTACATCAATTCATTTCATGTACCTTGATTAAAGAGGAGGCATGTCAGCAAATCTCTGCCATACCTGTGTGGATAGTGTCAGTACATTTCAATGTGGCTTGCCCCCAGGGCTCAAAACTGCTGTTGGATGTAGGGTTATGTGTTTCAGTTTTGGGACCAGGATTCAGGTAGTTTGTAAGAGGCTAGTGCTTCCTCCTGCCAGCAATGCAGTGGAAAATACATGCCGAGGAGGGTAGGTGTAAGACGGTGAATGAAAAGATCTGAACATTTCCAGGTCTTCAGCTGGGGCAAATGGAGGGAAATTAACTCCCTAAGAAAACCTTAACTGAAATGGAACTGTAAATGTTTTGTGTCCAAAATTTCTTGCTCCTAGGACGTGATGCATCAAAATAACATTGTCATAAATTACCCATACTTTTGTTCCCCAGACAGAACAGCCATTTGCTTTTTTGATTCTCCAGCACTGGGAAAAGCCAGTCACCAAAGTACACTGGACAGCAAAAGAAACTTGCCACTTCTGTCAAATGCCGCACATAAAAATTCACTGCATAGAAATAAACAATTTTTGTACACAGGTATGCTGCAATACCCCTTACTAATCACATGCCCAAAAGCAAATGATTATCTTTATATCAAAGAAGAAATTGACATGCACAGCAACTTGGTTACTGAATCAAAGTCACGGAATGTAACGGAATGAGCCTTGAGTTTACGCCGAAATCAACGTCACAGGACGAAATAAAGAAGTCACAATTACTTTCCAATAATGTGTATGCATAGTCAGCAAGGATGGCATCCCTATACAGAAACCACTCATGCACATCATTTTGACAAAACAGGTGTTCACGTTGTCATTGGTTTGATTAAAATGTTGTCCATTCATGGGTCATTTTTGCTTGGTGGAGAGTGCTGATGTGTGTGACTTTTGATTCAGTAACTAAGTTGCTGTGCATGTCAATTTCTTCTTTGTTATAAAGATAATCACTTGCTTTGGGGCATGTGATTAGTAAGGGGTATTGCGGCATTCATGTACCTATGTACAAAAATTGTTTATTTCTATGGAGTGAATTTTCTTTTACTGTCCAGTGTATTTGTTTAGAAAGTCAAAATGTGCTTTCAAATTGACAGCATTAGACATTTTATGTATTTCTTATCCTGACAAAATATCAGTTAATCTGGCAGCTTTTAATGATTGGTTTACAAATTTAATTCTTTTCATTTTTAAAGAGGAGCACCAACTTTTTTCTCTTTGTAGTTCTCAAGTCTACAAATAAAGCAACTTTTCTGCTGTCATGCCTCCCTCTGTTTTAATGCCTTCTGTGGGCATCTGATTCAGTTTTTCTGTGTCTTGGACAATTGTTCTAATGTACACCAAAGCACAGTACCTCATTACTGGTTACCTGTTCATCGCTTGTCCTGCTTCTGCACCTGTGCAATAAATGGTTTTCTTACTCTGAAAACATGCAACTCTACAATGTCTTTAAGTGGTGTGCATTTCATTTGCCTGAAGAAGTCATGCTAAGTTCATTTCATGTAGTTTCTGTCTTTGACAACCTGTGTATATAAAAAGCTTAAAATTAGTGACAAGAGAAACCTTGATAATTTCCTGTCTAGTTTTCTGCATTTCCAAACAATTCAATGCCGGATTCTCAAATACTCACCCCCAGTTTCCAAAATTAAATACTGTGCTTTGTGCATGCATATATACCACATTTGTGTAACCACTTGTAAATACGGCTGTTCCACAATGAATGTGCCTCGGGCATGGTATTTATTGGCCAAAATACTGAATTTATAAAACAAGACACCACAACGGCAGTCCATTACAAAAATGGACTTTATAAATGCTGCTCCCTGGTAGTCATTTCTAACTGCGTTGTTCCATGAGTTTAAAGACTGGGTTACGACTGGAAAGGTTAAAATCATTAAAATCATACTGAAAAGGTTAAAAAACCATTTTTTTTTCTCCAGATCTTCAGTTTCAGAACCAAAACAGAATGGTAGTCAAAAGTGGATAATGAAAATAAGTAGATGGAATTCCCACCAGTAGAACAGACACCGTTTTTGACGTACGTTGAACCAAATACAAGATGCAATGGTAGTAGGGTGTGAAAGGTTAAATATATTGAACAATAACACGCACATGTACAAAACAAATTGCTTATGAATGCATCCCCTAAGAAAAAAATGTTAAAAAGTTTAATTGCAAATCAAGTGAAAACTTACTACATATTGGGAGTTGCATTTTGTTTCATACAGCTATGCTAAAACACACCCAGCGTCATTCCTGCAAGAATCTACCAAAAACTGGCAAGGAAAAGTCAAAGCAAGCAAACTCCAGTCTTCAACTTTCGGTAGTTTTTTTTACACATCCTAGGGTTGGGGTTTAAAGAGAAATCTTTGCTCTCTGAAAGTTTCTTGTTTTACAAGTTCTGTGGAGTCTATACCACAGCTCACGACATTTTATATACAGGAACTCCACAAGATCAACCCAAAGACATCACATGTATGTTCCTTCAAAGAAGTGTGGAGGTATCCTTAACCAGTACTGTGTTTACAGAATGTACATGCAGATGTTGCCATTTTGTTTAATTTCAGAATTGCTGTATCCAACGCCAGGAATACACATTGCAGCAGGAAATACAAAACTTTAAAATGTTAACAGCAAATTCAGCAATCAAGTTAGAACCAATGAAGCAAGTTAAACACTTCCTGCCGGGGACTGCGGAATCGGAGACGTATGCTTTATATGCGTGGCTGGGGTGTCCAAACTCGGACAAAGGAAACAGGGCCCTGTAACAAAAGACCGTACTCCGAACAAAAGACCAGGCTCCTGGGCATTACCAACATTTTTCACTTTCAAAAGTGGTGATAATCCAGCCTTGTTTTGAAACCGTATACCACGGTTTGGGGCATTGAGAGTGAGCGGATTACCTCCGGGGACAAAAGCGCTCCATCACCGCAGCAATGAGCCACACAGCGCCGCTGCACGCTAATCTGGCCCCTATTGAAAAGAGGTCAGCAGTGCACTGAGCCAGGTTCGTGAACAAAAGACACATATACAACACCGCACAATCTGGGCTCTGTTTACAAGGCTGCAGGCCTGGCTGAAATACTCGGGCATCAATGAAGGTCACCTGTCAACTTAGAGTAGTGCCTCAAGATTACTTCGTGTGGCTATAAACGACCGTTAAATAAAATGATGATTTGTTGAAGGATTTTGAAAACGGAAAAAATGATAGTCATACCAGCCCAGCATCATCAACATTGAAAAATGCCCTGGCACGAAGTGGTTAATGCAGATTCTATCTTCAGAACTGAGTTTATTAGCCATTTGGTGACCCATGGTGTTGATTTTGTGTAATTTGTTTGAAAATTCTAAGGCCATCTCTCACTTCTGGGATGAGCTTTCATTTAAGATGGAATGAAACCAGTTCTACGAAAAAGGACCTTGTGTAGTCCAGTTGACGTGAAAAGAGCTTAAGTAAGTCTAAGATGGTTTCCATCGAATATATTTTGTTACATTCTCATAGTATATGTCATTCCATCCTATAATAACCATGCTTGAAAACCTCCATCAAAGACTACCATTTGAAATGACTTTTAACTGCCACGCAAACCTTTTTGAAGTAACAACTCAGACTGTGTAAAATACTAGTTCTTGACAAAATAATCTACCTGAGTGGCCCTTTATCCAGATACCAGCAATAAAGCAAATTAGATGTGGTATATAAGCCACCTGACCATCAGGTGGCAATGCTGATATGCAATTGGAAAGTCTTCAGGTACACACATATACACTATGCAAAGTCTCTTCATGCACTGCTTCACAAAACTCCTCTGCTACCTGTGGTCATCAGCTGTGTCGCCAGGACAATTGTCTGCCAAATCATTGCCATCTTGAAGGAAAAAAAAAATAATCAGAGTTTCACAGAGAACTTCTGAAAAACCCTGATGAATATGTAAAAGTTGAGTGATTTGAGCCACCTTCATTAACTAGCAAGATTCTGTGGCTTAGAACCCCAGCAACGCAGTCTTTCGTCTGTTCTTGAAGACTCCGATTTGATAGCACAACAGCAACATTGTAGGTGGCGTGCAGTTGAGTAGGTACATGTACATGTAGTATTATTTGTTAGTCTTGATGCAATAAAACAGAAAGGACAGTTCGTGTATCTAGAGGGGGTGGATGAACTCCCCAACAAGTAAGTGTTACCTTGTTGAGGTAAGCCCAATGTATTTAAATACACACTTAAATTAAGAACTTTTTAAGAAAAGTGGTCACCCAACAAGGACACTGACTGACAAGTGTCTAAGCACAATTCAATCAATCTTTTTGCCCAATTAGCCTCGGGGATGCGTTCGGATCATTATGGCCAATGATTGCCAGTTGTTGGTTGCTTGAGACCATTTGTGGCCTTCGTTATTCTGGTTCTGGTTCTATTTGTTGTGGCATGCGGAACTTTGGGGGGAATTCAGGAATGCCAAATTTGTACTTGAATATGCCACTGAGGCACGTCAAAAGAGGGCAGCAGACAGCTCAAACACTATGCTGCTGCGATTTGTGGGCAAATTCCACCCGAGGACAGCAGTTGATTGTGGTTCAGCCAATGTACAAATGCAATGTCAAGACACATTCAAAAGTTATCAATCCGGGACCCTCTGACATACCTTTTGTTGCAATGCTCATTATCAACAACGGCACACATTGGGACCTTGGCTGCATCCAAATTTATTGTCTAGAGCTAGGTATACGTCTTTGCTCCATAAGAAACACAGACAATAGACCAAGCCGTAGCTCTGAATGCCTGTTTTGGATACGGCCGTAGTTTAGCAAGTTTGACTAGCTAGCCTTAACCCCCTAGGGTGTATGTAAAATTATACTGAAATATGGGGGATTGAGGACAAGGTTAAAGCCCATTCACTTTTTAATATTCACATACATGGGTGTCGGGGAGTTGCACTTTTTTAAGGAGGGCATTTTTTTGGGGGGAAGGAAAGCACTCATCAGCAACAAACTGATAAACCATTCACAATAGAAGAGGGTCAATTTTGAGGTTTTTTTCAAGCAAGTTTGTAATTTTTCCATCTCTTGTTCTTTCCATCTCTTTCATTTCTTTCTCTCCCCCATTTTCTCCCGATTCTCTCGGGGGGCGGGGGCAAGCACACCTGTTGCCCCCCCCTTGCAATGCCCATGGTTATACACAGGTACCATCTACGTCATATCAGTGGGCAGTCAACTGCTCTCGATTACACATCCTGTTGTACTTGGTGAGTTGTCTACAGCAACAGTTAAGCCTAAAAGTAGATTCTTAAATGACCAAGGACTCTTGCAGCCAGTGTATTTGCACACAAAATGCTACTAAGCAGAGACAATCAGGGAACATGTACAAGATGTAAGACCACCAATCTTACCATCAAATGATGTCCCACACCATATGCAGTATCTGTGTTGTCTGCGGAGGTATCCAGTTAAATGGACGAGTTTTTCAGCCGACTGCAAATCAATTCATAAAATAAATCCAAATTGTTAATTTCAAGGTAAAACACTACTTGACCAAACTGTGACAAGCTCATTGGTCATCTTGTTACTTGTGATGGGCTCAACCACATTACCACATCCAACTTACTAGCAGGGGTCGTAGTATAAATATTTACCATCACCATGCTGTTGTTGTTACTAAACTTCAACACAGACAAGGCCTTTAACCACTCACTGCCGGGCGACCCGTTTTCGAGTCCATAGGCTTTATATGCAGAGCCGGGGAGCCCGGAACTGGGACAAAGGAGTTGGGCCTTAAAACAAAAGACCGTGCTAGTGGAGATAATCCAGCCTTGTTTTGAAACAGTATACCACGGTTTGAGGCATTTAGAACTAGCGGATTACTACCAGGGACAAAAGCTCTCCACCACTGCAGCGATGAGCCACACAGCACCGCTGCATGCTAATCTGGCCCCTATTGAAAAGAGGTCAGCAGTGCACTGTGCCGGTTTCAGGAAAAAAAGAATCTTACGTAACACCGCACAATCTGGGCTCTTTTTCCAAGGTTGCAGGCCTGGCTGAAATATTCAAAAGTCAATGAAGGCTCTGTCAGCTGTAGAGTAGTGCCCAAAGAGTCCTTCATGTAGGTATTAACGGCCAATAAATGAAATGATGCATTTTTGAAGAATTTCGAAAACGGAAAATCTTGAAAAGGACCCAGCATCTTGTCTTGCTCCAGAGAAAAACACCCGGCAGCAAGTGGTTACAGCTCATTTTAATTTCCCTGTTCATCTAATCTACGGCTTATAACGTGTCATTTTTATCAAAGAACACAGCAGAAAATAAACACGTGCCACGCAAGCAGACTACAGTAAGCCAGACTGGTAAACAGCCACCCAGTTTCTATACACCAAGAATCAAAGCTGTGAAAAGTAATATGTCTATTTGTTGAGGTCTGTGAAAGGAAGAACGGCTACATTCTTACAGTCATGTCACTTCCACACTCATTTTCTTCCACCTCTTCTTCTTCATCTTCCTGCATCTTAGGAGGCTGTTTGGGCCAATACCAAGGCTCCACAGGTTCCACAATCTCCTGTAATAACAAGAATCAATCCAAGAAGGGCAGTTAGCTGGAGGAACCAGCCTAGTTTGTTGAAGCATTCTTAGCCCAGAGGAACTTTCCTGGCTAGCACGAAATTTCTGACCTTGGAGGGTTTTCCCACTTCACAGCATTCTTGACAATATGTGTTTTTTTTTTTGCCTGGAAGACTGTACCTTGCTGAGCTTGAATGACTTTATCAAGAATGAGGAAAAACATAGCTTTTATTAAGGCATCAAAGCTTGCAGCAACACACTTGGAATGGCTGACACAAATACCTCATCTTTTATAATCACAGTCCTGTCCAAGTTTTCTGCCACCATAGAAACACAGATGGACTTAAATTACAAATTTGAAGCAGAAATTAGCTCTGGATGCAATTGAACAGATCTAAAATCTTATCAAGTAGATTCTTGATTTCAGTTGTCCATGCCCAACACAGAGTTACAGCATATTCAACTAAAAAGGTGGTTTTTGTCCTTTACAGACATCATCTGCATTACCCCTTCACTTTGCTTTACCATTTGAAATGGTGCTACATGTCGGAAATAAAGTGTATCTCCCTCACATTCCCATTTCTGTTAGCCCTGTCTACCTTCCTCATCCCAAGGAGTGAGACCGACCAACCTGTAGCCGATCCAGATGCTCGCATGCCTTCTGGCTCTTGTCCAAGTCTTTCTCCGTCTCCTTGTCAGTGAACCTGCTGCTCATGCGCTGCCTAAAGTCCTGCCTGTATACCTGCTCCTGGGCAGCGCGGCGCTGCAGCGCTTCCTGGAACTGTTGCTTCCGCCGCTCCTGCTGGTCCTTGATTTCTCTTTCCCGTCCCAAGCCCCCTCTACCTTAGGAACACAGCACAGTTTACAGAGGATTTTGTTGGTTATGTAACAAAGATCCCCTTTGCAATCCATGATAAATCATACTTTTCATGGGCCATAAACACAGCAATCCAACAAACTCCCTAAAATTCCACTTTCTGTTTTCACTTTTGTCAACAACTACTCTACAGCTGTTCTCCCACATGAATGCATCACATAGGATTACATCTTCTTTTCTTTTGTTCAAATTTTCCAAATAGAAAATACATTCCAGTGCTGCTCTAGGATAGCAAATGATATCAACAATACACCCCTTTCAAGCTTTTCCAGTGTTTGTCCTTGTGAAGGGTTGGAGAGACACGCCTCACTGGAGACAGCTCTTTGTAGCACTTTTGTTTTATGCTCCTTGGCAGCCCTACACTTTCCATGAGTTTCCTTGTGTTGGTGTCTTTTCCTGGTTTTATACAATGCATATTTGATATTTTTGTATGTTACCTGCATGTCTCTGTCGTTAATGCTGAATAAGGTACTACCATTGTCATTATCCATGGAGTCAATAGAGGGCACCTGCTGTACGTATACATGATACTCACCTGTCTTAATTTCTACCGGAATGGGCTCTGACCGTCCACCACCTATACACAGGAATAATCCAAAATGCTTATTGTAGTACATGTACTGTGCATTCAAACCATTTAAGCGTGTCCCTGGCTGAACCAGTGTCACTGTATAGCTAGGCATCAATCTTTGTAGAAGTTACCTAGCAGAAGGCATGTGTCAAGGTGCAGCTGCTTTCCCCTGCCACAAAGCCTACCTCAGAATACAACAACGTGAATGAAAAGAGACGACCAGATGTGGCGTTACAAGAACACCTGGCATAAATTTCTGCAAAAATCAACACAGTGACTTCAAGTAAAGAATTCTGCCTTCACTTTCCTCAAAAGGCAAACACATACAAACACCTATTTAAGAACGTGCTGGTTTCCTGATCCTTCCATTGGAAAGTGCAGAGGGAACCAGGCTCAACCACACCCATCACTGAAAAAAACTATATTATTTGCAGAGTAGTCATGATATTAAGAAGGGGGTAAGGATCTATCCAGGGTGCTTGTTTTTCCCATAGAGGAAGGACACAGAAGGAGTTTGAACTGCCCGGGCTATGTCATCTAGCCAATTATCACTTTCTGGCGTGCGCAGTACGTCCATAGCCATAGCCATAGCCACAGCGAGTGTTTGCTACACACCCTCTGTTTCATAACCACGAAACCCCTTTGTACCCTATGATCGCTGCCGCAATTTGTCAATGGTGATCTGCATCCTTAAAACTTTGTGTACTGAGGTATAGGAAATTGAATGCTTGCGCAGTTGCTTGCATTACGGCGTGTGCCCTAAATGTACATGTACAGTCACTGCCTTTAATGAACGCGTTCTTCTGGAGTTATTTTAGGAATGAATAGCCCGTTTGTTAACCCCTTCGCGCCAAGAAGCGGCTATAGCCCCTGTAGAAATTGAGATCCTCAGCCCACTTTTCAGCTATAATTCCCTGCCCACGCTCGAGCCAACACAGTGAAAGAAGGCAAACCCTGGCTCTTGTATATATGGTAATTGGTCTTTGTGCGTAGCCCAGAAATGAAAAGACCGAATATGCATCATAATCATCAGCTTCACAATAGTCCCCACTTTGAAAAGAGGCAACTGGAATGTGGAAAGGTGAGTAGAGCCACATTCCACCGAACAATCAGCCTTTTCACCGTATAATTCAAAGCGTGCAGAGCACACAGAGCCACAAACCGAGAATTTGCAGTTTGGCAGGTGGCGTTCATTGCCAAGGGAGGATGGAATTCTTGGAGTCGGCTTTCGGAAAGAAATTCCCGTCTTCAAGGGGTTAACAAGATTTTGTGTTTTGTTTGAATCATTTGTATTATGGCATTTGTACAAAAGCGTATTTCAAGGGATTTCATGATCACTCCCTGAGATGAAATATCACAATTTGTTCCTTATGAATTTAGCTTTCCAGTTGTAGTCAACATTTTGTTGGCCAGTCTTAGCCAAATTTGTACCATGTCTTTGAGAACTGATTATTGGAGGGAGGAGAATAAAATTACAAACTTTGCATGGATAATGGACAGTGTATCAAAATTTAAAAGTTTAATCACGATGGTAAAAGTAGGTCTAATATCAGGGATTTTTCTGTCTATTTTCTGGTCACAGCAATAATTTGTATTTAATTGCAAGCAAAACACTACAACTATTGCTAGGATATTACTGGCCCGCTTGTCCGGCTAAGCTGCAGGCAGTGATCAGGCATTTTTGGAATGTTTTGTATTATTTGTCTGACCGGCGGCAATGCTCATCGAGCACTTTGAAGTGCCAGAGTTGCAACTCCTGTGTCCTTCCTCTCTGTTTTCCTTGAGATAACTAGAAAGTTACAGGCAAGAGTTTTACACATGTATCACCCACACTGCCATCGCAACAGTCACTCACCAGTTTTTCCCAGCCCCATGCCCTGCTTGTACCCCATCTTTTCCAGCAGGGCAAAGCCCTTGTTCTGACTAGACAAGGCGTTGCCCAAGCCCTTCAGTCGGTGCTCCTGCTCGCGCTCTTTGATAGGCTTGAACTTAGCCCGGTGCTGCTCATTGATGGTCCTGTGCTTGTCCTCTTGATGTTTCTTGAGGGCATGCTTGCCCCACAGCAGGCCTGGTGTGGTGGTCTTACTACTGGAAACATGCGATACATGTATTATTCTGATTAAGGAGTTTTAAAAGTACACTGTAAATGTACAAGAATCGGGAAGACTTTTACTAGCCACCATGTCCCTCCAAATGTGAACAGGAAAAGAAAAACTCTGGGGAAGTGATCAATTCTCTGCAATCACAACAAGCAAATTAGACGGTACAAAAACACTCAGTTCTAGAACTACTTGAATTAAACACAGTAAAACTTGAATTGAATTGACTAGCATATAAGTACATATCAGAATTACAAATTTGTTGCCACTCGTTGTACAATTTCTGGTACAGTCTGGTAGAGAGGGGTTCTAAACCTAAATGTAAGGACCATGTAATATATAGGGGCTTTCATTTATACATTGTCATGTCAGTGCAACAAGGTCATGTCTCATGTACAACACAAATACCAGTTACGACTGTGTTACACTGACACAACGACATTCTGTCACGCAGTTGGTGGTGCTTGGAGGAACTTATATAAATGTTACACGAGAGAGTGAGCTCATGAAGCCTGACATCTGCAGGTACACCCATTCTGACATTATCACACAATGCAAGCACCACATGTAGTACATGTAACTTAAACCCATCACAGCTACACAGCGCGGCGCTTGTTGCATATTCTGCTGGTATCAGTTCAAAATTCCACAAAATTCCAACAAAATTCCACCCCCTGCCTCTGAAAATGGTTGAACCGACATGCAGACCTAGCTTGGCCATTAGTCCGAGTAACTTGGACCCTACAAATTACCTTTTTTAACATTTGGACATGGTCAGGCGATAGTAGGGTCCAAGTACATGTACCTTCCATAGGCAATGCCCATTGTACAGTTTCAATATGATCACAGCCACCTGACATGGAGTGCTCAGGAATCAGTCGTCAGCGCGCATGTGCCGATACGGCATGCTTTTTGTGAATGGTCCGCTAGAGGCTGGTGCATTGTGACATCGTCTCCAGGACATTAACATACAGTTCAAATCACTCTATTTGAACATGATGGCGACATCGCACTCAACAAAACCGTTTCTGATTTAAAGGAGATACTTCTTTTTTCTTCTCAATTGTGACCAAACCTTATCATCATTATTGGAATCTCTGATTCTCACTTGATCCTAAGCCTGGCGCATTAAACAGTTTAAAGACCATTTTGGAGGTGAATTCAGACGATTTTGACCCAGGGTACGAGCTATTTTGAGTGAAATGAATTAATGGAAGCAAAAGTATATGGAAGGTACTTGGACCCTACTAACTATCGCCCCACCATGTCCAAATGTTTAAAAAGCGATTGGTAGGGTGGGCCAAGTTACTCAGAATAGGTTAGGCCTACCTGC
>NW_019091409.1:1050972-1106192 GCF_001949145.1 Acanthaster planci
TTATTAGTCATGAGACAGTGGTAACATGTCCTAAAAAGTCAACTTTAGCAGGAAAAATATTGAAGCATTTAGGCCTAGCCTACTTAGAAAGAATTTTTCAGACCAGTCTTATATAAGCCTGGCCAAGCCAGGCACAGGCGCACACAGGGTCAGCAGGGCTGTTATGCCCCAACTATAGCATCAGTCCAAAATATAGTTAGGCCGTCCCAACTACATGTAGAGTGCCACAGTTGGGCCGGCCCAACTACGGCAGCGAGGTCCTGTGTGCATGATGTGCCCAGCATGTGCCAAAGTCATTGTTTTAAAATGTCATGTCATCGGGCTAAATGAACAGATGAAGTGTCACATTTTAGATGAATTTTGTCAAGTGTGAGACACATTGACTTGGATAATGTTGAGACATTTCCCACAGACATGGGTCAACAATAGTTGGGCCAGCCCAACTGCAGCACTGCAGTTGGGACTTATGCGTCACAGGGCCCGTGTATCGAGAAATGTCCACTCAATAACTAAGGATTGCCAACATTTTCATATTCATTGTGATGACTGCTCCATACCTTTCAACTACGAAAGAATCGGACATGTAGTCATCTTCTTCATCTGCCATCCTTTTTTTGTGCAGGGCCCACCTACATCACATGTACTCAGCTCGATGCACAGGCCTATGATCGATGCATATGAGACCTGTGAACCCCAGCAGGCGGCGCGGCACGTACGTACCACAACTAGCGCCCTCTGTTGGCTGTTGCTTTACCCTTTTTGTGTGAATTTATCCTGGCCGCATATGCATCATATCAGTTTATTGCTCTGTAACTGAGGCACTGGTACAAGTTGTGGGGCGGGGAACCACAATTAGGGATTATGTACTTCGGGACCCTCAGTTTTTATCATTGTTACAAAACAGGTCAGTACCAAAAAGAATGCAACCAAAGGCAATGTTTTCTTTATTATGCTCATCTTGTTATTTGTGAATTTAGACTTGTGAAGTGTGACAAAATCTGACTTTTTGACCGATTACCAACCATGTGAAAGTTATTCCTTCATGCATGTGTATTAACACCAACAATACTTACCACATGATTGATTGCCCTCAAAAATCTAAACCCAGTCCTCTGTCCACAAAATTAACCCTGCATCTATTTAACATGGTGTCACTATCTTCGGTCTAGGTGGGTCCAAAACTTAAAATTCTCCGTTCTATTATGGGCACAGGGTCTCCAAATACACAATCCCCCTAACTGGGCCCTCATCTTCTGGCAGGAGGGTGAAGTCAATACAGTCACAATTAAACTACTGACCAAGGCAGACTATTACCAGATATCTAATGGGGGGAGGGGGAAGGTATATACCTCAAGCAGACTGGCTTTGTCCTCATCCCCCTTAGTACAACCACAGTATCCTCTGGTCAGATCATCTATTCTTAGATGATCTGACATTGCTTCTGGAGGGATGGTAATAACTAATTTTTTTAAAATTCAAGTCTTAATATGTTGAATAAGAAACAATGTTTTAATTTTTTCAGTGGTGATTTCTACACATTTTTAAAGAAATAATCATTACCACTTCAAAAAAGAACAGTGATAAGATTTATCATCAAGCACAATGGTGATGAAAAAGATGGTTCCGTTAGTGTATTTTGTTATAGAAAAGCAACATTTTGGTTCATAAAATATAAGAAGGAATTTTTTTTTCAAGACGAACATTTGGAAAATTAAAGAGCTCAAAACAACAATTTGATGCATACTAAAAGTAAAATCCGACCCCCAGACTAATCTAATCTCCCGAGCATCAGGCTGTCATGACAGGGCCAAGTACTGAATAGCAAAAACAGATTTCTACTGATGTTTCTGTTGGGAAAACCATATCAATATCAAGAAATGTAAAGCTAGAATAAAACTATGATAAGCTACTTAAGGATTTTCATTAGTTAAAAAATTCCTTTCTTGTTACATCATAAATGACTACCTAAAAGAAAAAAAGATGCCTCTTTGAATGTTTCAACAAATTTAGCTCAAGGTTTTTAACCAAGCAAAAAATAAAAGATCTGTAATCGCAACTTAAAATAGACTGTTATTTTTTAAGAAAATATGAGCAGTTACACAGCGAGCATACTGACACATTGG
Organism: Acanthaster planci; assembly: GCF_001949145.1. The sequence continues at coordinate 1,053,096 of NW_019091409.1, forward strand.
CTTTAACAATGCATTAAATGTATTGTTAACAATGCTTTCAACTGACAAGTCTCTGTCTTCTGTTGTCTGTCATAACTCTGCTCAGAGCATTTTAAACAACAGCCAACAAAAACTTTTATTCAGTTGGATTCTAAGACTACTTTCTAATTGCTACAAAATTTACCCACCACAATTTTGTCCCCTAACCTCTGAACTACAATTTATGTCCTCTGAAAATGAAATAAAGCAATAACCAGGAAGCGAAATATGAAGAGCCATCAAATTAGAAATCACATCAGATGTGGTTTCATTTAGAGTGCAAATTTGATTCAAAAGGAATACATTAGATAAAACACTGTGAGGGTAGCTCAAACTTTCAAAATAAAAACCAAGAAATACCACACAATGTAATCATCCGGATGATACTTGGGTGCAACTCAGCACACTCCAGTTCACTCTAGAAACATGTTTCATAGCAGCTTGAACAGAATCACAATTATACTGTAAAACATACGCCTTATGTTTAAACTTTGACTGTTAGCACAAGCAGATTTCAGTTCACAATGGTGAAAACCAATTCTAGTTAACGCACTTGTGCACTCAAACCTACGGTGGATTCTTGCCAGTTGACTAAAGGACAACAATAAAAATCTGTGAATACTGCCAAGCCAGTAATGTACAGTTAGATTTCATCTTGTCAAGTATCAGTGTTGTGGTAGAGTTCTTTATAAGTACTCACAACCTCTCAAAACATAAGTCTGCACAAGCAGTCATTGGAACCCCAATCTCAATATGAGTCACAATTACTCACAACTGTTTCTCAGGTCATAACACATCTTTGCAAGCAGTCATTAGCACCCTAGCCTCAATGTGAGTCACGAACCATGTCATAGCTGTAATATATTACCCATCCATTATAAGTGGAAACGTTGGTCATGACCAGTGAAACATACTGGTACTTGTGAAGTACACAACTACAACACTGTCGATTGATTAATATCATTATGATATTGAATATATCCTTGCATATCTGATTCATTCATGCACACATTCTTCAAGCCCAAAGGATCACATATTACATATGGAATCATGAGCTTTCTGTCTCAATCACAGTATCACCAGCCCCATTGCTATTCCCAGCGTTGGTAGTATAGAATAGGTTCAGGCCACTCCCTTCACTACAGCATGCACCATTTTTCTGTAAAGGCAGGAGAATGAGTTGAGTTAGGCACATCGCTCATCAGTCGATGCCGATCAGCTCCACCTCAAAGATCAGAGTAGCGTTGGGTGGTATCCTGTGAGAAACTCAGTTAAGGGAACAGCCAGTTATAACCAGCCAAGTCTGCAAATGACATCATGCAAGTTGATCAAGAAGCGAGTCGTATTATGGTTCCAGTGGGCTTCAATGTGCAAACATTGCCGTAACATGTGAATGTATACCACCATTTCTATTCTATATTTACAATGGTCCAGCAGCCAATTTCACAAAACTTTCACATTTTATTGCGTAAGTTGTGCAACAAATTAAGACCGATTTCTTGAAACTTACGCACTGCATAAGTCTGTGACTTACACAACAACTTATGGCATAACTTACACAGTCATTTTAGGTGGTGTCAGTTGCGACAAACGAAACAAAAATGAACCATTCAACAAGCTTATCGTGTTCAGTTAAGCCCTATCATTGCTAAACTTAACAACATGTTATTAAAACGTGGCACAGCTATGCGACTCTCCGTGAAAATGAACGCAAGTATATTGTGCAGCTACGGCCTAAATTTGTGGCATAAGGCTTACGCATGGTCCTTGGTTATGCCACGTTTTGTGAAATCGGCTGCAAGTTCCTTTGTCATTTAACAACTACTTCCAGTAGCAAACAACATATATACCATGTACCTAATTTTAAACACACTTGTTAGAAAATGACTAGTTATGGTTCTATACAGCAGTGTTTTGCAAGATTTGAGTTCAGCATGTACATGTAGACAGGCAGAATAAGAGTGATTTATAAAAAGAGAGCCATGGAGCGGTTACCAAGGAGACAAGAAGTTACCAAGAAGACACATTTTTGGCAGCTCATCGATGACTCAAGAAATTACAATGAGAACCGAATTCATTTAAATTCATTTCATTTGATCTCAATTTGTTCCTCAAAAGATGAATGAAATCTCTACTGGTGTCATCCGCAAAAATTCTTGTAAAAGTTCTGTTCAAGTAAGTCCAAAGGTGCTCATCAAGTACAGTGGTACACAGGAAAAGCTGGAGCCAATCAGCACTGGTCTTTGTAATTGATGCAGTAACAAAAATGAGACAGGTCAATGTTTACAAAATGTCTCGGGTAAAAGGATACTTTGACTCTGGCTTTCCTTTCTTTCCATACGCCCAGTCAGGCTGAATGGTAAGCTCCGCCTTCTCATTCAAGGACATAGTCAAAACTCCCTCATCCCACTGAAAGGAGAGGGAACAGATGCAACAGATTAACAAAGAAAGAAAAGAAAGGAAACGATGGTTGGAGGGGGGGCATTTATTTTAAAGTGCATAAGAAAAGATATATCACAGACTGCTTCAACCTTCCTTCCATCGGGGACGAAATGAGGAATGATCCCCCATCAGTCAAAACCAATCGCGTGACTATTTTCTGCCTGTTAGGAATTGAACACCTGTATGTCAGAGTGACTGGTTTTTACATATGCAGCAAGGTATGAGACGGAGAGAACCCCCCTGCTTTGTGTTGGTCATTGTCTCGCAGGAATCTGGGGAATTCCTCTCAGACATCTTGGGGGGATGTGTTAAGTAACAATAGTCTGGAATGTGTATAGGGATCGGACATGTTGGGGGGGTACCCCTCGGTCTCATTTCTTGCTGGGTATAGGTTTTTACTGTTACTTCACAGTGCATGGAGTGTTTTTTGACTGTTCAAACAAGCTTCTCAGTGGTCAGCTATCCAGAGGTGGTAATCAGTTAATTAAAAAATGACCATGACAAAGTGACTTCAAAAACCTTGCAACTTTATGTGAGCTTTTGACAAGATGTTTGACCAAAAATGCTGTTTCTGTCAAACATGCTTTTAACTTGGGGGCACTTACACCTCGAATGACCTGGCCAGTTCCCACCTTGAACTTAAGAGGTGTGGCAGCTTTCTTTTTCTTGCCTTTGAGAGAAGGAAGATCAGAAAAAGAAATAGGGAGAATTTTTCCTTTGAACAAATGATGTCATGTCATGTTTGTTGGCAATCATCATGTGTCTCCATTGCCTGGAGGATTTCCAGTCAACACATCTAAATTTTGCAGGCATCTCACGTTTTAAGGACCAATATGTGATCTGCTGTATGACATTTGGAGTTGATTACCAGACCATGTAAAGACAGACATTAGTTTGAAACAAGCTTCATTCAGGATGTTTTGACCTAAATGGGGCATTTGTTAGAAACACAAAAGTTCAAAGTTTAGACAAAAAGGAACATGATGTGTGCTGAAGTCTCAAAAATCAGCTGTTCCTAAACATAAATAACATGAAAGACCCATACAACAAAACTTTAAAGTGCCACTTTAAAAATGTTGGTGATGTTAACAAACGTTGCCTGTAACACGTTTTTGCACATAAAATCACTAAGTCACCGCTTATGAATAAACATGCAGTACAACACTGCCATACCAATCACTGCCATACCAATCACTGCCATACCAATCACTGCTATACCAATCACTGCTATACTGAACATTTGAGTATACTAAGCATTCCCCTTGACTTCCCAATTTTTTCCTGAAGATTGTAAATTTACTTCAAACATAAGAAATATGGTGGGAACTGATGATAATGACTCAAGACCTAAGAAACGAAGGAGTACCAGCCAACACGTGACTTGGTCAATATCGTTCATGGGTACATGTACATGAAATGCAGGGGCCATGGAAAACAATTGCCAAGTATGTGCAACTTGGCCAACTCTTATGCAGAAAATCTTGCTACACATTATTGCTATAAAGGGCATGGATATTTTTACCTCAAAAAGATCCATCAAGTACATGTCCAGACAAGCTGTTGTGACTTAGCTCGCACAAGTCCTCATTAAATATTCTGCCATTATTAATTGTTTTCAAGAAAAACTTGTGTGTGCCGACATTTCTTAAGTTGCCGACTTCAGACATGTACCACTATGGCCCCAGTGCTATAAAATTGTTCCTGGTCCATCTTTTATAAGTAACACTTCTTTCAGAAACATACACACCCAGAAAAGAAAATGCCCACATTTTGGTGTATTTCAAACTTGTTTTGGCGGCATTTAAATCAGAGATTTTGGCCAGAAATTTTCATGTATACACATTCATGAGACAGACCACCATAGATGCACCCCACCGACAATCACTGTGTAGTGCAGAAATACTGTACAACGTCTATGCCAATAAAAATCGAGGCTCTGAACCAAAAACAAGACTGACACAGATCTTCAAGCTTCTCACACATTCAATGGCTAGCAGTTTAGATTTCTGATTAGCTGAGATTTTCCCTCATGTACCTGTCGTGATGTTGGTATCAAATACCGTGCCATCAGTCAATTTGCCTGTGTACCACACAGAGGCATAGTCTCCCTTTTTAGGGAAGGTGCTCTTGTCTCCTTGCTTCACTATCTTCTTGGTAAAGTGAGGCACCTCAGCAACCTGTGGTATGCAGAAGCCCAGAATACAAATAAACATTCATCCGTTTGATACTACTTATGTTAATTCAAAAGATTATTGACACAAAAGATACAAACATTCCTTGAAAGGAATCAGAACCTGTTCAAACCTCCCTGTCTCAAGTTTTGCAACTTTAAACACAGAATGAGCATTTTTACCCCAACCCTCCTGAACTAATACAGATACATGCACACCAGGTAGAGCCTGGCCCTTCATGCAGGGATTGATGATCCTTGGAAGTTTGAGCACAAAGAAAATACTCTCAAGAGATTTTGGAAAGCCCCTTAAGGGGCAAATCAGACATGACCGGTGGCTGGTGTTCATGACTGAGCAACAGGTGCTGTTTAGCTTCATACCTTTTCCTCTTTGGGCTTGGGCTTGACATGGACCTCTGCCGTCTTTTTGGTGACTTCCTCTAGTTCTTCTTCATCGTCGCCTGGTCCTTTAAAAGCCTGACGGACAGAGATCACAACCAAAGAGGTACAACAAACCAGAAGGCATCCATCCATCAAAGTGCCCAGTGCATTCTGGGTTTGAGTATACCTTTTGTTACCTCATTCACTACTGCTCTGTGTATGATCTGTCTAAATCTGGGGTAGCTTTGCGACTCACTCACATCAGTGATATTCCTGGCAGGTATCAACAGTTTTGTACCACTGGCATTCAACCTGATATAAATTTGACCATTTTTCAAATGAACAGAGTAAATCAGAGGTATGGCTTTTAAGTGCCAAATCCAACTGACAGTAAACTGTGCTGGTTCACTAGTAGTTGTGGCTCATATGGATCATAAACTGGAACACAAGTTCTTAGGACACACAGCACTGGATCAGCAAGTTTTATGCTGTCAGCCAGGGAGAAAGGAGAATTGCTAACAATGAAACTGCTTTCTAACCTCTGCTGATGCCAACTTAAATGGCAACAAAATCAAATTTTCTGATTTTCCATTTCGTCCTCTTTTATTCTACTGGTGGAACTCATTAAGAAAAATACAAATTTGCTACACAAATACGAGTAGGTATCTAGAGCAGGTAGGCAGCAAGCTGGAAAATTTCAACAGATTAAATTGCCTCACTTCCGGAACTAGGATTTTATTGGTTAGAACTACTAAAGAGGCGGGATTTACCTTTTTTTCAAACAAGTCCTTGTAGGCTTTAACAAACTGATCCTTGTTGCACGTTTTAACTACATGCTTCAGAGCTCCCAGCATCTTGTGGTCCCTCAGGAACTGCAACAAATAAGATAAACAGTCTCATTTATACATGTACGTCAATCAGTTGGGGACAGGGAAACATGTCCCCCTCCCTTACTTTTCCCCTGATACCAAATTTTGAAAAAGAAATACTGTCCAAAAATAAAATGAATCTTGTAGTGTATGCGTACAAAATATGCTGAAAACAAACTGGTTAAAGTGATCAGAGATTGTCTCGGATGGCACCAAAGCCCTTAAGTAGGCCCTGGACTCACACCAGTAGGGCCTCCCGCCCTGTACTCACATTAGTTCTGATCAAGGCTATGTCCCCCTCCCCCCTTCATTTGAGGAACAACTGACACCCTCGCATCTACCGTATGCACTTAATATTTCCACATAAATTTTAAGTGTCTACTTAATATAATTGAATTATACTGGCAGCATCATCATCCTTCAGTTGATCAAGGGAAATTTAGGCTTACCAAGAATGGACTGGTAACGTGAGTTGTCTGAATAGCTTGAAACCTTGCACCATGCTTGTACAAGCAAGAAAAATAAAGGCAGCACTTGGAGATTCCAAGACGGTGAGATTTGTGTAAGAATATTTTTTAAAGTCTCTTATTCCATTCCCACACAACTGGGGAATGAGAGTACCCGGTAACTGTACATCCTTATTATGGCCAGCTGACGAGTCACATCTCAAATTTGCCCACTGCACAAAGTAAAATATCCACCTTTTTAGCATTCCACTCTGCAGCCCAGTTAGATTTCATGTGTCAAACCAAGTTACAATGTACATTAGCTTACCCTTGACAAGTGGAGAAGCTGGTAGAAGATTCTGGAGGTATTTAGTCAAGTCTTTGTCATAATTTTGAACTCAGGTCTTCAGAGGGCAACATCCCAACCCACAGCCCTACCAGGCTACCACCAGCCCAGCTAGCAACTCCAACTCCCTCATCACTCCAGTAACCAGTGACCCAAGCTAGTCACTTCACACTCTACTTTGAAATTTGAGAACTCAAAGTAGATTTCTGCAGTAACCCAACCATATCAACTAACTATTGAACACTTGCACAGCCTGTACACTGTAAGCCTACTTCAAGATACATGTACATGTATATATACCATTAGGCATATAAAGCTATATTCTCCTGGTGGATGAGCATCATACGCATGAAGCCTGTGTGTGGTAGGCCTAGATTCATGGAGATTTTTTTAATTGAGGGAAAAAGTCCGAGATCCATTTGTTGCAGACTGGTCTGATTCCTATTTTACTCCCATTGAAATGTGCATGGTTGTATTAGAGAATTGAGCTCCATACATGAACGCGTTGATGCATGTACATTACTACTAAGTACTATATGCCTCCCTAAATTCTGTAAATATTTTAGGTCTAATATCACAACTGGTAAAGCCAAAAACATACATTAAACTCCAAGCACTAACAGACAAATAAACTCACCCTTTTTGATGCATGTTCTTGCAGAAATGTTGCGATAGCCTTCTTGCCAATGTCGTCGGAGACAATCTCTTCGTCCGTCCAAGGACGGGTTACCTCATTTTCAGCAGCCATTGAGGCGGGAAAAACAGAGAAAATTTGGTTCAACGGCACGCTACCTCGCGTGTGCATGCAGCTCGTACGCGTTATAGGAATTGGAGCACGGTCTTTGTTATGGTGCGACCATTCAGCTGATAGGGGTGTTTTATTCCGTTGTATTGTTGAGATTTTGTGCCATTCCGCGTTCAAGAGAGAGTAATAAGCAAGGTACAAGTTCTTTTCATTTTTGTAGTCTTGAATTAAATCTACAAAGTATGATTTTGGAAGAAATTTACCAAACTCACCTGCCAATAATAGATTATTTTCATATGGAACGATCCCTCATTCATAATAGAGATACCCCATAACATCAAACCAATTAAACGCCAGCAGACGCTATAATACGGTTAACTTTAATAACAAAATAAACACTGATTCCAAATCTAAATTTTAATCGTATTCACTTATTTCACAAATGATTCACGTAAACAATATACACATCTCTGGTTGTGTACAGAAAGCTAAACACAAAGGTTTATTCAGTTTATTGCAATACCTTAGCTGCTGAGTACTGCTACTGGTATATGCTTTGTTTTACATTTCATGAAGGACAGAGAGAATTGTGGCAAGGCCTACGATCCTTTGCAACATTCCATGCTTAACAAAAATAATCTTAAGAGGAAATTTGCCACAATAAAACAAGAAACCTACATTTTAATCAAATCAGCAGTATAATGTGATACACGGTAAGGAACAAAGAGCTTATCCTGATAGCATGGTACTGATTACATAAACTGTACTGAGTATGGATGCATTAGAATAAAGTACTGAAACCCAGTGATTCCTCGCTTTCTGAAGTTAAATTACTTCAGAAACATTGGAGGTTTGCAGTAAGCTGTACATAATGACATGCTGCTAGGTGTGTTTAAATCTACGGTGGTTAAATAGTTTTGGTCTGCACAGCCGGAACTATTTCTTCCGTGTTGAAGGAGACTGATTTCTTGTCAACACATCTGCTCACAAAATGTGTTCATCTGAATCAATTATTGTTGAAAATTAAATACAAAATAGTCTCTTTACTACGTGGCAGATTTATATTTTCTGTGGCTGCACACTGACGTGTTAGTTTCTGTTGCAACTCAAAAACCTTTGATTCTATCAAGTGACTAGTAATATTAACTGATACGTGAACTGATGTTAAAAAGCTGCTGCTTGATATTTCCAGGTAACCAATGTGTTTAACAACAAGCAACTGTCCATTCTTATTGCAGTAATTCCCTCACATTTACGGGCAATTTAATCAGTGTGTGCAAGGGACTGACTGCACAAAGCTACAAATTTTACAGCAAGTTTTGTTTCGTCCAATAAAATTCTGCTGAGGATGGGCTAGTATGGAATGACACTGCATGCATGAAAACCATTCTAGTCCAAGAAATCTATGCGCTCAGTGGTACATGTACAAAACAATTCTCTCCCAGTCTTTTAACTTAAAATCTGAAAGATGCACCTCAATTTGTCCAATTAGGTTTAATCATACATGTACATGCACAGGTAAAATACATTAGTAAGTAAAATGTACACAGAGCTTGTATTTTACATACATGTATATTCTTTTGTATAAAACCCAGTACTTTTTACAATCAGTTTTGTGGTGTTGCTTTCTGGCGCATTATCTTTCCAGAAGTACACAAAACTTGTATATATATAGGGTGATGGAATTGCAGCATTTTTATAATTAAATACATGTACAAACATACAAGTTTGCTAATCACTCTCATTTCTATAAAGAATGTGGAATATCAGAATACATTCATGGCAATTTCTGTAAAAAGGTACAGTGCGTCATTTGGGAATTATGTCAATTTGAGGCAACAAAATTAGTATTCAAAATTGTAAGAAAGGTGCTTTACAACTATAACCTTATGAAATTTGAACTCACAGAATGTTGTATATTCCGAGAAAAACCAACATTCTAGGATCTCAGCTTCAAATCAAAAGTTGGTTGTAGAGTCCTGTTTTAATTGTGCCTAAAATCAGTGTCCAGGACACCGAATTAAAAACGACCCACTTAGTCAATTTTAAGACACTTAGTCAATCTTAAGACACACCGTTGGAAGTGGCCTTCTTTTATTGTTTCTTCACCCTGACAGCTTGCCAAAAAGAATCATTTCACAGGGCACTTAGTACCATAACTATCTTTCAACCAAGTATGCTTTCCAACAATGAGTTTGTCAGTTTCTTTGCAGAAAGCTCCAAATGTACGTAACACTGTACCTTTAAAGTGAATATAATCAATTAAGATCTTGAGCAGCAAAGGTGCTCTAGCATGGGAAGGATCAAATAATCATTCCAATTCTTCATCCAACGACAAACTGTTTCTCTTTCCATAAATTGAGCCTTCTCATTGCAACAGTCTGCTCTTCAAGGCACCAATAAAATTTTCTTTGGCAATTCCAATGAAACCCATTCAAAATGACCAACCAGCAAATTAGACAACTATATATTCACCAGCCAGTTTGGGGCAATATATTTCCTCCTTGAGGCCTCTTTCTGCATGCCTGTGTCAACGGAAGATTCCAGCGACAAAATAATCAAATCAACACTTTCAATCGAAAAAAAAGAAAAAAAAATTCCATGAAACATGAGCACAATATAAAAGCCATGCGCAAGTGTTCTGCCAAACACAGACTCTGTGACAAGGGGAAAGCGACTGTAAACATGTATTTATTGTTGATGGGGCTGAGCAAGCTTTTAACACGGGCACGGTCACTTGGCAATAAGAAAACACACTCAATTCAATCATCAATTACTTTTAGAAAAGCTCTTTTTTGTGTGCGTGTCGGAAAGTGGCCCTTTCTTTATCTACAAACTGCCCATGTCGTGTCTGAGCAGAGGTTGGCCCCACTGCCGTGCATGTCAAATCTTAAGTTGGACCCCCCAAAAAGGAGCAAAATTTCCCAACAATGGGAATTGAATTGTAGAGGATAGCAAATAAACTGTCACAATATTTGTGTTAATAAAGGTCCCTCTTGCAGGGCACTTTTTTTTTCCTGAATGGAATGCATTTACACCATCATAGTCACTGAAGAATTTAAACTCTTGAATATTTCAGAACAGGTTTTCAGGACTTACAGAGGCAGAGTACCAACCAATAATAAGAAAATTTCATACACGGACAATCTTACATGAAGAGTTTTTCAAATGTGCCTTTTAGTAAGAAACCCTATACACTGTCCCTGGGAACTTGAAAAAGTCACTTATATTATACAAATAGTAAAGAATTTAACTAAGCTTGGGTAAGGACGAACAACTACAGGTGCATATAATGCACGTCAACAAAATATCATACAAAACCAGTAAAAGATAATTGCATTAACTATAAATGCCATGAAGCTGCAGTGAATCAAATTAATCTCTGTCCCTAAATGAAAACAATGATTTTATGAAATGATAAATTTCAAAGATGAACAGTTTTAACCTCTATCTCTCTGACTGAACACTGACAAAAACAGGTAAATGTTGCAATGCTTGGAAGGTGCGATAGAGTACGGATGATGAAGAATTAGGGGAACATTACAATTAATTATCTCCAATTCCAAGTAGGTGTGCATTATTAAAAAATCCACATAATGAAAGTACATGTAGTCACTGTTTACAAATATTACAGCTGCCGATGTCTTACATATATCTTTCAAAAAAGAGTATTTAAACATATTTTGATATTCTTTAAAAATGCTTTTGAGCAGGAATGTTTGGGAAATGATACCCGTTCACCTGTTTCAATTTCATTTCAGTTTCATCCAATTCAGTGCTACCGGACTGTTTGATACAGCACCATGGTACAATACTGAAATGAAGTGCCCCAGGGGTTTTGTTATATCTTGGTTAGAATTTAAGGTTTTGCATGATGGAGAGTCTGTAAGTAAAAAGATGTTTGTTTCTTAAACAATTCATAATCATTTCTGATTGAAAATTTAAATTATTTATTATCTCAAAGGCAAAACCCCCCACTCTTTGGTTTACTCCTACAGGCTGATTTACATGTAGAACAGACTTTTGGAGGGTCGCAATCAGGGCTAAAGTTTACAACCACCGGAGAGGTACTGTCTTGCTTTACTAAGTTTTGTGCTAAGGCTCATAGCAACTTGAATGCACAACCACGGACTGGATCACAGACTGGGTCACAGTCTGGAGGGGAAATAAGAAGGGGAGGTAACAGACAGGAGAGACAGGGAAGTGTATTTACAAACACTGACCTAAATCAGCCCCCTCCCCCCAAAGAAAGAACAAGCCAACCTTGAAGGAATCAATTGATTACCCCCCCCCCATTCAGCTTGGTGAGGTAATGAGCATTGCCGTTGAATCCCCCTGTAGGAGCTGCGTGACTTGTTGGAATCTTTCTTCTGTCTTACATTTCTCTGAAGATAGAGAGAGAGGGGAAAATATCAGATGAGTGAGTTTAGATTGATCAATTAAGCCTCTCTTTGTTTAAACTCTTTGGCATTCATCAGCGAATGCAAAACAAAAGTTTGTGTCCTCCGAACTACTGATGAACCAGTTTGGTTTTAACAAGACAGCGTCTAAATAACTGAACTCCCCTACAGTCCAAATACTAAACTTGCTCTTTATTCCTAAAACGAAATGTTAAGAGATTTTGCAAAAAGCCAATCAAATGTTTCTTACAAGCATAGAAAAAGGCTGTGAAGATTACTCAGAGATTTGAAATATGCATTTGATATTTGGTCAAAGAGCCATTTTGTGGCTGACCATCATAGGATAGCCTTCCAGTGAGGAAATCAAAGATAAAAAAGACCGTCCTATCTCATGACTTTGAGGAGAGCATCTAGGACAAGTGAAGACAAGAAAAATTCTGACGATGACTTACGGACTGATCCATTAAGCCCCACCGCATTGTTTTCTGACCAGTGACAGCTGTTATTTATGTCCGGTGTGCCTACACTAAAGTCTGACATGCATGCACATGCTTATGATGCGTTCGGCTGGAGCCTGCAGTGTGGCATTGGAAAAGAGCATGTGCTAAATGCCAATGTGCACAGTGGGTGGGGCTTACTGGATAGGTCAACTGATGAAGGCTGACAGGTCACAACTGAAATACACACGTACCTTTGAGGTAGTCCCGTGCAACACGGCAAATCCACTGACAAGCCTCTGACAACACATTCCTCTCTGACAATGCCACTGTATTTTCAGAAAGAAAAGAAAACTATTATGTGCAGTATGTATCCACATATCCTCAAATGGGGCTTGATGAATCCTTTCGCACTGATATTTCTGCAGGTGAAGTTCTAAATTGAATGGGAAAAAAATGAATAAATACCACTGATCAACTTTTTCTTTATGTAAGCATATTCCATCTCAAGTTCTTGGTACTTCAGAGAGGCAGTGGTCTTCTGAGTAGGAATAGAATTTGGGTCAACTGTGGCCCCTGCATGCCTTTTCATTTTACTGTCGTTATTAGCTCTATCAGTTACATGCAAACATGTTCTCCTTAAGGGTCCCAAGGGAAAAGAGGAGAATGAGGAAATGTTCAGTTTTAGCAACGGGAAAAAAAAACCCAAAAATGCCTCCGGGGGAAAGCCCACAAAATCAGGCTGGGATGACAAACACATGTTGGCCTGGGTGGAATTTGAACCCTGAACTATTAGGAAGCATTAGTTCTCAATTAACAGGACTTATGGATACAGCATCAACAGCAGGCCTCACTGTGGCGGTAATATTCAAATGTCAATCAAGTATATCTCTCTGTCAGCAAGGACAGTATTTATGCAAGGACCCCAAGAGTGTGCGGTGCTTCAGTGCTCCACGCCTAGATTTGAAAGAGATTAGAAGATGTGGAAAATGCCTTTCCCTCACCTGAAGAGAACAAGGCCAGGATGCTGATGCATACTGCCTCTTCCTTCAGGAGCTGAGGGGACTCCTGCCCTCCTCTGGCCTTCAGCTGACCGTGGGTTGACATGTCCAGCAGCAGGCAAGTTTTGACCACCACGGCCAGAGATGTCCAGACCAGCTCTATCCCTGAGCCGCAGTTCTGCTGAGCCAAACCTTGACACACAGATCAAGAAGCAATGAATGATCGGAAACATGTTGGCTGCGCCACTTGTTATATTCTCCTGAGGCCAAAGGTTGGAATGTTTACATGTCCACTGTTAAACTGTGTGACAACTCTTATTCAAAAACAAATCTCCAGTCATGCCTCTACAAAAGTGAAGGGAACAAAAATATTTCAGTAAAAAAATGGTCCAATTTTTAAGATGATCAATTTTGGATTTAAAACTTTACCAAAACACCCCCCAAATGTACAATTCACCATTTTTTTTAAATTAACTAAAAAATTTTAAATAAATAAAAAACCGGGCTTAAAAACAGGTTATAAATGCTCCCAAAAAAGAGGTTTGTTGCCAAGATACGCAATCTAACAGGTAATAAGTCAGTCTGGCACCTGGGATTCAACTGATGCTTACCCAAGACCTTGTGAACATAATTTCTGATGCAGTTGGTAATTTCATAGGTAGTATTCACAAAACTCTCCACCTCCTTCCAGTTGAAGTCAGCTGAATCATTGCTCGAAATCTTTAGAAAATATCAACAAAAAAAGATGAATGAGAATTGGAGAGTGAATCAATTAGTATAGATTTAACCACTTGCTGCTGGGGTTGCCGGAACTGGACACGTATTCTTTATATGCGTGACCGGGGTCTCCAAAATTGGACAAAGGAAACTGGGCCTTGTAACAAAAGACCGTACTTGTAGAAATAGACCAGGCCGCTGGCCTTATTACCAACATTTTTCACTCTCAATAGTGGAGATAATCCAGCCATGTTTTGAAACAGTATACCACAGTTTTGGGGATTTAGCGCGAGCAGATTACATGTACCACCGGGGACAAATGCACTCCACCACCGCAGCTATGAGCCACACAGTACCGCTGCACGCTAATCTGGCCCCTATTGAAAAGAGGTCTGCAGCGCACTGTGCCAGGTTCACGAACAAAAGAAAATTACGTAACACCACACAATCTGGGCTCTTTTTACAATTCAGCAGGCCTGGCTGAAATACTCCAGCGTCAATAAATGTTGTCTGTCAGATTAGAGTAGAACCAGATAGTCCTTTGAGTGGGTGTTAAGTGTCCAGTAAATGAAGATATGAATTTTTAAAGAATTTTGAAAACAGACAAAAAGGCAAATTATCCAATCCCAGCATCATCAACATTCATAAATGCCCCTGGCACGAAATGGTTAATAAACATCAATGTTTCATTAGCTGATCAATAAATAGACGTAGGTAACGTGATCTACATGTACATGTACACAGGCATTGCGAGGTAGCCATTTTACAGGACAGTTCTTTCGTACATACACAAAGGAGGTTTCCCTGTGAAACAAAAGAAATGCCCTGCAAAATGGCTACCATGCAAAGCCTCTATTGACCAATTAATCAATTAATAGATTGATCTTTTAATCATTTAATAAATTGATCAGCCAGTCACTTCAATTAATTCCTAATCAGTCAGTTATCCCACTGGCCAATAACTGAACTATAAATATAAATACCTGATAGGCCCACTAATTGCAGTAGCTGAAGTTCAGTTCATATGTTTGTTCAGTGAACAAACATATGTTTTACAGACAGTGAAAAAGCTCTCTTAGTACATGTGTAATATAAAATTCTGTCATGAGACACTAATGAAGCATTTAAATGAAATACATATTAATCATCTTTTTTGTTATCCCTTACCTTACTGCAGTAAACTTTCCACTGTGCCACAACGTCCATCTTCAGCTGCAAGAAATAGGTCATGATGTTGTGCAGAAGATCTCCTTGCATATCTCCCTTATGCTCATCTTTGTTCTCTCCCTTCTTAAGAAGTCCGCCAGGATGGGAGAGATTTGAAAAGGCACCTGAGCCTCCTCTGTTCATCCCTGACTGCTGTCTCCCGTCAGGATGACCGACCCATGCCTCATTCTTATTATAATTATTGTCATTTCTACTGCCGCAAGCCGGTGATGCAGGCTTGGGTGACAATGCCATAGAAGTCTGCATGGCTTGCAGTTTATTAGCATAACTTTCATGTCTCTCGCCGACAGACTGCATTACCGAGTCAATTTTCTGGTTATTTTTCCTGGGCACCAGTTCCGTGTAGCTGCGGGAGCCCCGCTCTGTCTCACTGGCAAGTGAGAAACTCATTTCAGATGGTTTCTTCAGCACTGCATTTTCGTCTTCCTTAGAGCGCTCTGACGTGGATATTGAGGAGGAAGTGGAAGAGGGGCTGTCCGTTTTCCCTCGGTAGAGGTTGGCATAAGCCATGGCTGCCACGGCCCCGCTGTGCACCTCGGGCAGAGTCAGGGTAACTGAGGAGGGGTGATTAGCCTGGTATACAGTCCCTTCCCAGGCTTCCTCACTGCCGGACGACATGCTGCTGGTTGGGCTCAACTCAGCCGTCCAGCTGCGGGCAGCCCCATGCTCGATCCGAGACTGGGCGGAGGGCGGGTGGGGCGTTGGATTGTGCAGGATGGGCACCGGGTTGGACATTGGGGTGCTGTGGTGAGGGTGTGACGGGACGTCAGGGGGAAGGTACATGTGCTGCTGCTGTGCATGAATGGCAGATTCCATGGGTGAGCCATAAGCCTGTTCATATTGATCCCGTCCGGGGCTGGCCACGCCGGTGTTCGAACTGTGCTGCTGGCCAGGCATTAAATAGCTCCCTTGGTGCGGGTAATGCAGGCCATTGTGCTGGTCGCACGTTGTGTAGGCCTCACGTTTCATTGAATAATTCATCACAGGCTGTTCGCCATAACCGTCCTTTACCCGACCGTCAAGGTCAATGAATGCGGGTTCTGATTTGAAAGTAGCCGAAAAGTGAGCATCCAGGTGGTCAGTTCCTGGCCAGGAATAGGTCTGCTGGCCATGACTGTGCAACATGTCCATTTCTCCTGCATGGTAGAAGCCCTGCTGAAACACATCACTGTCTACTTTTGGACGACGTCCTAATTTGATTCCTGCATCAGAGTGACAAATCCGTATCATTGGTTCTTAATTAAAGGGTGATCAAACACTAAAAAATCATTTCGTTGGCTCTGTATTTAAATTTAGTGGTCTTCCAAAATACGTATTTCAAAGTAGAACACTGAGTATAAATGAAATCAAGTCTTACCCTTAGCCTTTCCAAGTGATTCCACATAAAATAAAGTAAATAAGATGGGAGAAATTCAGACCAGATTTCAGGGAACAATATACTGGGAGTGACCCTTTACCTAGGCACGGTCTTTTACAAGGTTCCATTAAATTTGTCTAAATTTTAATCAGCCATTCCCTTCCCTTATCTCAGTGTTATATCACAAATACACAAATTGCACAAACTGTTTCACTAAATACTATCAATCGTGAAGTTTCAAAGTTCAATTCAATATCAAGTTAGTATAATATAGTGTGTTATATGAACATGTGTGTGTATTCCAACTCGTATTTGTAACTTAATGATTGTGGTGAAGTTATTTGTCACTCTGTTGCAAGTAATCGAGTTCACTGATGTCTTCCTGTCATAACTTTATGACTTTTAATTTGTCATGGCTTTTAGAAAGATGTCTCTTGAAAAATAGCAACAAGTTTATTTATTTTCATAAATGAACTCAGAAATGTCTGTAATTTTGTATACAAAAGAATTTCAAAATTTCTGGGGTTTACAATGCTCAAATGACCGATTTGAATAGGATGGAAGGCGAGGAACAATTCTTACCTTCTTTTGACATGCCCAATGCAAGACACTTCTGAAAACGACAGAAGCGGCAAGAGTTGCGTGTCTCCATGGTGATGTCACAATTACGATCTTTTGCACATGCATAATTAGCACCTTCCTTGATACTTCGACGGTAGAAACACTGACAGAAATAAAACAATGACTTTGTGACATTGCACAAAAACATCCCCAGAAAAATCTATCACTATACAGTATCCTCTAGAGAGCTTTCTCATTTGGGTCTGTCCACACTAACAGCTATATTTGCGTGACATTCAATACATGTACAACTTTACCTGTAAAATTTTGCCATTATTCTTTGCTTACATACATGTAGGTCTTCACTGTTTCTGATTGTTGCCACAGAAAGTTAAAGATAAATTGAGCAGTATTTAAGAAATTATAGAAGTTCATTCTTGAAGATATAACGTTTGTCACATGGACAGATTTTTGTTCCTTAAATGTGAAAATTAAATTCAAAACATAAATTGAAAATTACTTGCAATGTATTAAATACTATTTTTAGTTTACTTTTAGAAATTTTCATTATCTCATAAAAACAATTCCAGTGTACATAACACTGAAATTTATTTCAAGAAAAATATGAAACGTTTGTCACTGGACAAACATTTCGTTTGTCACATGGACAGACATTTTTCTGGTGTTTGAATTAGAGCATGAAAACAGAATTGTTCACAAATCAGACTTGTTTGTTTTCAGTTTTCAAAATCATTTTTGTTAAAAAGACTATTATATTAAACTTCAGCTAAAATGAACACTGTAAGTTTTTCTCAATGAGTAACGTTTGTCACAGGGACAGACATAACGTTTGTCACATATTATAACCTGGGGACAGACAGTCTTCTCACTTTCATTTCAACAAAATGAACCGACTTTTTCTAATAAATTGTACATTATTTTATATGATTTGGTTTTGTAATAAATACTCATAAATACTCATAAGATAAGTCTTCAAAGATTTGTACGTTTAGAGGGAAAAATGATTGTGGCAAACATTACAAACTAGTGGACAGATATTTGCAATTCCTAAAATCTAATCTTAGTTTCGTCATCTGATAAAAAAACAACCACAAATATGATGTAATTGTTATTGTAAAAACTTTTCTCAGGAAGATACTTGTGTATGTTTTTGTTCAAGTTATCTGCTCAAGGAATAACAAAATCAGCCTGTTTCATGTTTGTCACTATGGGGACAGACACTGTGATGTACGTTATTCCTTAATTAGCTCTCCTTAAATTCTGGTTTAAGATAACTTAAACAAATGAAAAGCCATAGATTTGGACACATTTCTCAAATACCTGTAGCACCCATGTTTTAACAGATGAATTGCTTTTCTGTTTTTCTCTTTTTTTTAATATTATTTTTCTAATGGCTTAATATTTCCAAAATATATCGTTTTATTTTTGCCAGCCTTCAGTTATATTATTTGGAATTAAGTATAAATCTGATTTACATTCTATAATTTCCTTTTTTGTACAAATTTGTTTAGATATTTTGCTACTTATTGCTTTTATGGTTGCCAGCCTTAAGTGATATTATTTGCATTTAAGTATAAATCTGATTGACATTTTGATAAACTATATCTGTAAATAGTCATGTTTCCTATATGTTTTATCTAGTTAGTTAGGAGAGCCCCTCGACAGAAACTTGTTTCTTTTGGGTAATCCTGCGGGAGCTGATTGGGTATTGTTATGTTTCTGTTGTCTGTTGCAGTGTTTATTTGTTTTCTTGTCTGTAATATAATACATGTATTAACCCAAAAAATAAAATAAATGAATGAAATGAAATGAAAAAGTGGTATTTTAGATTACCTGGAAAACATGAGCTGACACAGTTATGTGCATGTCCACTAGAACCCCTAATATAAGCTGGACATTTTTATCAAGATCCTGATTAGTTTAACGATGAACAACCAAATCCTATTAAACTGTGTAAACTATATATCTCCACAATTATACATATATCAGTAAAATTGTTAAAGTTTGTTTCTCGACTCTCAGCACTGTTAAAGAAAGAGATGATTTTGGTTATGTGCAAATGTATCCGTAAGTGTGGGCAGAAACTTTCACATTTGAACTGTCCAATCAATCTATGAATTCAAACATCCATTTAGATGGTCCCCCTCAGGCCACGTTATTTTGAAGGTTTGTATTTTAGTCATATTGTGTTTCAGTTTTATGTTCATTTTGTGCAAGGCAATAACTTGAGTTTGTTAACAATTCCTGTGAAGTGAGTCTTAACTCGCCCAAAAATGAGGGCTCAGACTGGAACTTGTTAAATGAAGTACATGTACATGTAAATCAAACATATATCTATGTGTCATTTCATGATTTGAAATGTACACAAGGACTACTTACTGAAGACATGATAGGCATAAAAAGTTAAGGACAACTTTTAATTGTTCGTCTGGGATCTTTGTTTCATGCAAAAGAAGAAAGCAGCCATTAGCTAAGCTCGTAAGGAGATGTTCTAAATGAATTAATCGCGGAATCAAGCTTTCATGTTTGATGTGGAAACATAAGAATTGAAGCATACCAACAAATACTACCCCTATGCCCAGTAGAAGGCAGGTACATCAAGCAAGGACATGCTCTGTTGCATTAGATAGTAGTCAAATGTACTCAAAGTGAATCCAATTGCTGTAGATGGAGTTTGAGTGAACAAAATGTAAGGAAAATTGCAAGAACATAAGAGGATATTTCAAATGAGAAATGTAATTCCTCGTAAATTTTCCCTGAGAAAACTTGAACCAAAATGATGCCTGTTTTACAGGAAATGTTTGCCAAAATAAAAGCATTTACTGGATTGCTCATCCCCATCTAAAATGTTGTACATTTGTATTGGAAATTATTCCTTTGACTGCAGCCACATTTCCACTCCAATGACTTCACCACTGTTTTATCAACAGCAGCAAGGGATTTCTGTAGAGAACATCTGATTTTGCTTCATGCTTTTGGGATACGCAGGCCATGCGGTAAAAGAGTAAGCCTAGCCCCATCTTCAATTGTAATGAAATACTGAACATGAGATACAAAAACCAAAGCAGATGATCTAAACTAAGCTACTTATCAGCAGCATGTTGCCAGTGATTATAGATTTTTGACAATTACTTGAACGGCCCATCTTGAGCCTGCTACTCACATAAATGTGAATTATTATGCTGTCTTTCCCTAAGCAAGACCAACATTTTAAAATCATTTCATTTCTGTTGGTAATCAAATACTGATGGAAGGACGTTAGGCTGAAACTGGTTAGGTAGTTTACATTTTAAAAATTGTTTCTGTAAGAAATGCAAAAAAATATCCTTCACTTCGTCCACAGATAGCCTTCATGCTGTACTACTGACAATTGCTGATGTACAAAGTTTTTGGAGTGTTCAAGAACTCACGTTTAAATAATAATCATTATGGAAAAACACAGCAAAAATGCCTACAGGTCACTGGCCCTTGGTATGGTTTGTGTTACGCGCTGATGATAAAAGATCTATTACCACATCAAAAAAATAAAATATAAAAATTATAATAATAAAATTATTTCTTCAACAAGGAATGCAAACAATAAAACCAAAAATCTGGAAAACCTTCAAGAGACACTTGAAAACCACCAACAAGCAACTTTAAACAAAATGGTTTTAAAAAGATGAACCCTGCTGACAGTTGAAGTCCTGGGCCAAAACAATCCTTCAATTCAAAATCGACACCAATAACAAAAAACACCATCAGGCCATGCCTAAACTTACTTTGCATCCTTCACAAGTGAAGACGCCAAAGTGAAGACCAGAAGACAGGGCTCCACAGACTTGGCAGAGAATCTTGCGACTAGAGGACAGCGCTGGAGTCATTATGCCATCTGAGAGAGACAAAAACATGAGAAGGCATGCATAAAAGAAAGGCACACTCAGGTATGCTTCTCTGATAAGAAAGAGGGGAAAGGAAGGGCAACTGCTTTCTTGAAGGACTCCACCTATATACTTGGGAACTTTTTAAATTGAAGTATTTTGAGGCAACAATCTACTCCTCTTCAATGTATGAAAACTACTTGGCATCCGTTTTGGATTAATCTTATTGAAAAGCACACTTTTTCAAAACGCTTGAAATTGTCCATGCTTTTTCTGGAAAAATGACAGTTTAGTTGCTGTGATGTCATTCTGTGATGTGGTGTCATTTTGGGACACTTGATCTGGGAACTTTCTGCTCAAACTGTGAACCCAAATTTGCTCACTGAAAATATTCGTGAAAAAGCTTTGCTTACTCGCATGCTTTCAAGTACTGAAACAAACACAAAATGTAAGACTGAAAAAATACCCAAATATCTAGATGTGACACTGAGGCTTCTTCCTGATATAACATCAATACTTTTACTCATGACTGTCTTGTGAAAACAAAAGTCACTAAAATGCCCTAAACAACTTTTTTTTTAAAATTAGATACACATGTACATTCACAGGACTTTGTTGAAAAGTGCATACACTGCACAGCCCTTCAAACCCCGAGTTACAAAATGAAAAAGGAAAAGAAATCTTTTCAAGCAGCAATGTTTATACATTTGTATTTATGTAATCAAAATTGATTTGTTTGCTGTATGTGGTTGAACAGAATTTGTGACAAACTGTTCTTAGATGACTTGAAATTTTACTGGCAGGGCCATTGCAAACTGAATCAAATTGCAACATTGCTCTTCAAAGTGAAAATGGAGAGACAGCTAAAAATAGTGAAGCATTTTGTCTCTTTCTTACCATATGAGGAAAGAGGGCTGTAGGAACAACCCATGCCTCAAAGGGAGGGGGCTGGGTAGCTCTTGACAAGTTTCTATTTTGGAAGGAATGTTCCAAGTTGGAATCCAACCAAAAACTGGACACTTCTCAAATACCGCCAGTACTCTGATTAGAAAATATTTCCACTCAAACCGGAGTCACCAGCATGCCAGTGATAAAAAAAACCTCACTCTTTGCAGACACGGATCTAGGCCCAAAACTGTGAGGCATATTTGGCCAAGGCAGTGGAACAAAATGGCTAACACACCAACAAAACCTGAAGCTTTGTAATTTTCTGACAAGTTTATGGCAGACACGCTTCCAACCTGATGGCAAAATTTTCATTTAAAAAAATTACTGCATAACTGAAAAAGAAAGTTGTTAAATCTCTCCTTCCACCTTTCCCTTTCCCCTCATTTTGAGGAGCACACAACTATATTCTGTATCAGATATCTGAAATAGTAAGAAAGAAAAAGGTCTGTAATACCTGGGTTCAATTTGTCAGTAACCCAAAGTAAGTTGTTTTTTGTTTCTTAAATTTACACTGGTCTTACCGTGAATAAACATTCCACCGTGGGGAACACAAGCCTCAACCCCCTGCCCACCAATGCAGTAACCAACAGCCGTAGTACCACTGTTATACTCCTCTGTCATGGTGCAAATACTTCCCGGTAAACTACCGTCATAGTACTGTTGGTGCATGGAGTACTTCATATTGACCAGTATCCACTTCGCTCAAAGAGGGAAAAACCAGGACTGTGCAGATGCAACAACCCCAACAAACTGAATGACGCTATCCACAGCGAACACAAACTGTCACGCCACCTATATGTACTGCTGTCTTCAAGAAATACATGTACTTCCCTATAGATATGCCTTTTTACTGTGCTCAGTAACTTAGGCCATGCATTGGCCAATCGCATTCACCATATGTAGATAGGAACAAGTCTGTGGAACTCCCCATTGGCTGGAACAGTGGAGAAAGTTCCAAGGCAGGATCACCTACATGTACTTATGATTAATCAACAGCATCCACACATGAATAATGCATTTACTAAGTCAACAATGGGCCAATGTGAAGACCGTGAACTAGAGCACCAGTGTATTGTTCAGGGATGGTTGAGTATTGATGACCGTCACTGTCATTTCTACTGGTTTATTGGTAGTCCTGTTGGCTCCTGTAGAAGGCCACGGGGGGAGGGGGGAATTAACTCAATCAAAATATGGGTCCTTAAATCAAGGTCAGTAGAATACTAATTGGACTAATTAAAGATTTCTGCTGAGATGTTGTGCCACACTTTCCTCCTCATCAACACTTAATTGATCTCACCAGCCGAGTATAATGCACCTTACTCAAGACTTGCAATCTAATTGGTTCAATATTTCTGTGAAATTCACTCAGTTTTTGCCTAAACAGCATGCAACTTGCAACTTCCCTTTGAAAACCCAGGGAAGTTTGCTGTGTCTGTGGACACTTCAGGATTAAATCTAAGAGTTCTTATACTGATTAAATGGGGCATTGAAGTCTGGTTGAAAAAAAATCAGAGCTGGCCAAACCTCATCAGCCATTTTGCAAATATGAGGAAAAAACTTGTACACAGTTCACTTATTAACTACGGGTTAGGACTTTCCTTGCTCCCTTTATCAATGCGCTAGTTCACATCCAAGGTACATGTAAGCTTTGGTACCAACTGGGCTCTCAGTTCCAAAGTGATATCACAAGGTTCCTCCAACCTATGAACCTGTCTAAACATACCCCCATCTTAATCTTTTTGAATGCTTCTCACTTGAAAGTTACAGTTCAATGTTTCTTGCAACTTCTTATGAGAATCTCTGGTTTTATGACCAAAAAATGTATGACATTAATGACAATGGTCGTGAAAGAAAGAACTGAAAAAAGGTGGCATTAACTAGGTTCTAACTGTGCCACATGTAACACAATTTGCCAATCACAGTATCCAAGTATTTGGAATTCAGTTTACATGGTCTAATTTTCCTCAGAATTCCAGAGTTGGAGCATAAGTAAATCAAGTGTCATTCATTCCACAAACATGCATTTAAAAGTGGATTTCATCTTGGCTTTGACTTTTGGAGTAAGTGCATTGTTTCTTGAAAGTCTGACTCATTCAACATTTCCTTCTCTAATGGGAAACATTAGTCACAAATGAAGCCAGTGAGTTACATAAAGCACAAAGCTTAAACAAACCATCCTTTGTGACACCAGCCAAGCTTGTTAAACATGGAACACTGGGGAGCTGTCCTGCTATGAACACGCTGGTCGGCGTGTGCCGTTTTGATAGACCATTTACCTTGCTCACTGGATGGAAAATTGGTCTTTATCTGTACATTCGAAACAGGATGCATGATGGTGCGTGTGGCCACGATCAATGAAGAGAGAGACAGGCACTGTTCACAGCATTGTACCAACTAAGGCATTGTTAAAACTAACGATAGGATCGCTGATTAGGAAAAAACAATGAATGGCAACAAAAACCAATTCAGTGAAGCTCGGTCTTTCCTTAGGGGTTGTTATCGGCCAAATTAAGAAATGATGAAAATGTAATTTAGCTGTCTGGGTTAAGGGTGTGTTGTGGGGGTGAGATGGTAATGAACCTTGTCAGCTGGCTGAAATGATGAAGGATGGCCTGAATGGGAAGGTTGATTCCTGTTTGTCTGTGATTTGGGTAAACACTATGAATACCCTGATGGATCCAAGGACACTAGGAGCGGATGCCCAGTTGAATGAGGTGTGAATGCACGATACAGCAATGAGGTTCTGGGAACTACTCGTGAAGATGCACATTGTGCAACACATGAATGAGCCTATGAGCCTCGTTTCGCAATGGTGACATTGTCAGTTAGGGTTGAACAACAAAGAAAACCTCTCCACATCCCAACAAAGGGAGATAGTGTGGGGTTACATTGTGTTTACATAACACACTGACTTGACAGAGTTTAAGCTGTGAGAGGATCAGACTGCAAAGCAAATCATGGGAAATAAGTTAAGGAATTATTTCATACAATATAGTTTGATATTAGCTTTGGTATTGAAAGCTTGTATATCCTGACAAAATTTGGACATTCAATGTGATTTTAGGGATTTTTATTTCTTAAGCAATTCTAAGACAACAGTTTTAAATATACATGCAGACAGTAAATCTATTTCGAGCCAATTTGGCTTATCATCTGGTATTATCTCCAGTTTCCTTAAACATGAAATGGCTGAGAATATTTCTATTCCTCCCAGCACAGGATGCCAGTGCATGGGAAGGTTGCTCCCCAGGGGATACCAGTAGAGAGGCAAGTCAGGTTGAAGTGGATTGCCCAATTACAACTAACGGCCAGTCCCTGGATTCGAACCCTTGACACTCTAGTAATAAGTAAAAAAACTGTAACTCTCCGGCCACTCTCCTGCATCAGCACTCCACCACATGCAGCAGAGGGCAGCATACAACATGCGTTTTTGGAGGCAATACTGTGGAGTAAAGTGATGACTGACATGTTGTTATGAGTTGTAACATTTGCATGAATTATTTGATTTTCAAAAAGGTAGAGAGGGGACGCAAACTTGGAGGGTCAAAATGCAACCCACTGGAGTCAATTCAAAATTGATTGTTGTGCAGGCAGTTATTAGGTGGGAATGTACCAAGCGCGCCCCCTCCTAAATCTGCCACTGCAGTAGCTTAATTTACAGTAGGATATCCCGTCACAACATGTTGCCCAAGCGCACACTGCACCCAGCGTACCACTCTTTTTTTAAAGACGGGTAATTAAGCAATATTTGACGGTCGTTATTTGGTTAAGAATCTGTGGCACAGGAAATGAGGAACAGCGTTCCATGCCTTGGTAAGTATTGATTAGTCTTAGTTGAGTATCTCAGTGTACAACAAAACTGAAGGTAAATTATGACCGGGCAGCATCAAGATTAAGAAATGAGAAAAATTATGCAGAAAGTCCTTAATATTTTGTCTCCCTCTGTCAATATCGAAATGGTTCCTGCCACATTTGTTTTTGGCAGAAAACAGGTTTTGGAAATGGCAAGAAATGCTCCAGACACATTTTAAAATTAAGTCAAACACCACTGATGCTGAGTCTTTGTTGTCATAAGTATATTTTATGATATTTATCACTGTAACTTCCTATTTTGCACTAGCTATGCACAACAGTGGAGTTGTACAGTTCAATTTCAGCACACAGTCCAGCTCCATGGACTTGCTAGACACTGTGTGCGGGGCAGCGTTGGAATGAGTTTTCCACTACTTGCGTATTAAGTCAAGCCTAATTGCCTTCATGTCTCAAGTCAAGTCATCTGACACTTGGTCCCTTAGTAAAATTAGACTGGTGATCAAAATAAAGGCTGTTGAATCCATGGACCTTTCCCATGAAATATGCAAATAAGGCAGGCACACGCGCATTACTACGAAACCACTGGTTGGCAAAGTTGCTTAAATCTGTGACGTAACAATAGACTCTCCATGGACGCCCAAATATGAGCACATACATGCCATTTCTGTACTAGCATAGACTGACATGCATACATGTCAAAGTTAAAGGCAAGGAATTGTTACTTAGCAACCTCAGGGCATTGGTAACTTCTCCTCATTTCAAGAAAAGTGAGCTGAAGTATTTTCCAAAGGCTGTGATACAGTATTGTTTGACCTTCAACATGCCAGGTTAGCAGCAGTTCTCCTACACTGCCCGCAATCTTAATGGCTGCGCTTGCCAACCAATAGTAGAAGCGCGCATGCACCTGTCTAATTTGCATCATGGGAAAGGTCCATTCTCAACTAATCATTGCGGTTTTAAATATATGACCCTCACAACCTACTTGTCTCTCACTACATATACTGCAGTTGTAAAGATCATGTCATCCCCATGATCATGTCATAACTGAGAATGAGTTTAATTTCATTTCTTTCTTGCCCTCGAAGCTAGAATGGTCAAGTTTGAGTCAAGTCATTTTAAACGGTGACTGAATTCCAAGTCAAGTCATTTTAAACAGTGAATGAAGTCCAGGTCAAGTCATTTTAAACGGTGACTCAAGTCCAGGTCAAGTAATGTTACACAGTGACTCAAGTCCAGGTCAATTCATTTTAGGGTGCAGTCCACTTATTTAAGTGAGAATTTCTGGCCAGCTCATTAGCATTAAAAGTGCACCGCCAGTATCTTTGAAAAAGGAGACTGTTTGAACCCCAAAGTGGTGAGATTGTGTAAATCCTTGCAAGGATCAACTCCCAGGGTCTTTGAGCTTTCATATGAGAGCAGAATGGCTAAAAACTGCAGTTGAAAAATGGTCCTAAGTGCCAGAGGAAGTTGAGGGTTCCCAATTGAAAAATGGCCACATTCAAACTTTGGAAAATTCACTTTTTGGGGGTGATTTTGTTTTATGAGAATAATTAAAAATGTGATTGGTTCACCCACAAAAAATTAAAAAGAAATTGAAAGATTAGGGACAAGACAATAATTTGATTTTTGTTTATTTAGGAAATCTCGGGGATGTTGGTATGCATGCTACTGGGCCCTGAACAGTGCTGAGTTTACACTTGGATTAGTGGACTGTACCATTTAGGCTGGCAACTTTTAGGTCAAGCCAACACAAAATGGGACTAAAGTGAACCCAAGTCCCAGTCATGGACTGACTTGAGTCATTACAACATTGGTTTGTAGTACAATATCATACAAATTCATCACTGGAGATTCATTGAAAACTTGAACATATAACCTATCAGTTGCTCTAGTGAATTTATATGTACACCGTACATTGTATATAGTCAGATGTGTTTAGCATCCATTTGATTGTTTTCTTGTGGGTTACGATTTTATTTTCTATCGTTTGATATACCTAAATTGGACTCTTCTACCTTGGTTCAATTTCCTGCTTAAAGCTACAGTTATGTGTAATTCATTTTAATTTCAAATGGTCAAACTCTGATCTTTATTTTGTAAGGGTTCCATTTCCAACAGCCTTTCATTAAAATATAGAACAATCATCATTTCAAGTTTCAGTTCAGTGTGTATTCAGCTTGGCTGTGTAAATGAAAGATGTGTGGACTACCTGTCTTTCTGATGTGTGTCTGGGCTCTCCAACTCCTGTATGACATTAAGGCTGTTCTTTTAGCAGCAATCTCAAATTAGTAGTTGCCAGGGTAATGAGTGAGGTCAAAGGTTGACAAATCCCCCAAAATGACAAGATGCAGAACTGAGAGAGATAAGCCTTGTAAGCCTTTGGTCGTCTGTCAACACAAACCGGCCAGGCAATTATTGACATAATGGAGGTGGTTCATGAGATAGTCTAACCTTCATTTACACTGAGCAAACAATTAAGTACTTTGCACCACTGATCTTTTGGCAGTCAGAAAAGACAACCACCCCACCAAACCCCTCCACTACTCCAATCAAAAGGGTGCATGAAGGCTGTCTAACTCTGTATGGGTGTTTTTATTTTTATTTTTTTTTCCGTCGGTAATTTAAAAAGGGCTTGGTTTGACAGACTCTGTGGCCATTGCAAACCAGTACTGCCCTTTTTATGGGTGGATGGCATAAATGTCAAAGAGATTTGAAGATGGTAGAATTTAAATGTGATGTCTTAAGCAAACAAAACAAAACAGGTTCGTGAAAAAATTGAATGATATACTACATGCAGTACACAGAAAGAGTGAAAAATGCAAAACACGAGCATACATATGTATTCATGCATTTGTTGCAGGAATGTTACACAGGACAAAACAATAAGTAATGTATCCTTGCATCCAAAATGGCAGCCAAAGAAATGGTGATTGCTAATAAACATTTCTCTATTTTGTGGGGGGTATGCTTAAACGGCTTTTCTTTGTCGATACCTGCGGCCCAACATCCATTGCAGTGCAAACAAAGTTCCTCATCTTTCTTTGCATTACTCTACATAAGTATTGATCACCACTTTTCTACATCTTTGATTATGTTGACTGTTTAAAGACCAACAGACATGTGTGCGCTGCACTTAATAATGGAAGGGAGGGGGGGCAGCTACAGCATTATGTTATACTCCATTTTTTTATGGTGGCAGCTGCCTGCCATCAATGTTATTGGTTGAAGAGGTGATTGGCCTACCTCCTTCAACTATAGGCCAACTTTTTGCAAATGTTGATGACACAATTAAACAATCAACAAAATACATGTATTTTAGAAAATTTCTGCCAATTTCTGAATATTACAAACTGGTGGAATTCTTCCTAAGTTAGTGTGTGACCATGATGACTACTGGACCTAAAATATCTCTTGAAGTAGTCGCTGCCTTCTGGTGTGGGAAACAGGCTGTGATTTGCTCTGCATCTGCATGTCAGGAATTTTTTCCCTGAAACAGGACAGAGTTGAGACTTAGGCGGCATCCGAATCTCTTGTCTAGAGCTCGGTCTAGGTCTTCGCTCCATTGGAAATGCGTGGAGATGCGTAGACAATAGACCTAGCCGTAGCTCTGGAAGCCCGTTTCAGACACAGCCTTAATATGCCTAAACATTTACAAAGTCGATACGGTGTGTACAATCGTATGTGAATGCTCTGACCAGATGGAGCGGCACCTTAAAAAGTGTGTGTATGCTGTGGAATTTGAGATGGCAGCACACACTACTGAGAGATACGTTTCACTGCCTCACTGGGAACCTACCGTCACTTTTTGCAGAGGGAGAGATACAGAATGTGGTTTCATCTAGCACATCACCAAGACCAGCTGAAGTGGTATCCATAGCAGGGCACTCTTCCTTTATGACCGTTGCCATCTCAAGTTAAGTTTGTCTGATTCGGGAGTGAAAAGGGAGAATATACAAAATCAGCGCCCCAAAATTTGAAAGCAAGGGGAAGAAAAAAGAACTACAGGAAACTTTTTCGAGGACGATACTCAACTTTGTGACTACATGTGCTGGGAGTTATTACCCTTTTTTGACTGTGCAAAATCCTTTCAGCTGTCTCTATTTCACAGCATCATAGCGATCAATCTCTGGAAACCAGAAATAAATTTGACATACAGTTTTGGATCCTTGTGTCTCTACGATGTGCAATTCACCTATGCTACCTGTACCATTCTGACACATGGTTTAAGGGTGAGTGTAAATGTTAATTAAAATAACTTTCCAATACATTTGACCATGTTGAAATCAGCTATTAATGCTTACTATAATTTTACCATCTTTGTCTTAGTGCAGGATTAAAAAGGGCAATTATATGGAGACTTGAGTTAAATAACAGGGGCTTATTAAAAAGTGTTGGTTCTATACTCTCATTTTGCAAAAGCAAATCTACATTGAATCATGAATCTATCGACCTGTGTGCAAAATCAAAGTGAGGATCTTTGGCAAAAAAATACAATGTGATAGGTGATGGGTGAATGATAGGTGATGGGCAACGGGTGATAGGCGATGGGTGATGGTGATGTGTTTGGTTTAGTTAATGGCACAATACAGAAGAACATCTCTAAGCTTGCCAGATGACTACACTGCGTTCATAAACTCCAAAGTAATGCCTGGCTATCAAAAGCTGTGTAAAATAATTCAATTTATACTTTTCAGTTTTGTGACAGTATTCCTAAGTTCACACTGGATCAGGCAAACTATGCACTTGCAAGCAATCCAAATTAATTTTAGACTCTATAAATTTTAATGCTTTTTCTAGCATTCGTTCACTCATGTAACACCCTTTCAATGTATTTGCGTACAAAGCAGAAAATTTCCCATCTTAATTTTTTTTCCCATAAAAAGAAGCTCACAGCCAGAGTAACTCTCGAGTCCATACAGACTACGAAAATCAAATCATGATTTCTGGCAGCCAAGCGGGCTCAACCATCGTCACACAAGGCCAAAAGCATATGGTGACTTTTAAGGGAAAGAGCAGCTTCAATTGAATTAACTGAGTGGAGCTTATCCCAAAGATGCTGGAAGTAAATGCAGCATTAAAGCTGCAAAAATTAGATAGCCATGGGGCCTTGCCTCTTAGGGGTATTTTTCTTGCTGCTTCTTTGAATGTCAGTGATTAAATTGCAGCTGACAAAAATGGGAAGATTGGCTTTTGATTGGTCAAAATGGGCCTGGCACTTAAGGAACTGCTGCACAGACAATGGGTGAGGCATTTACTGGACAAAAGGGAACCGACAGAAAAGATACAGGCTTCTCCGCTGGTTGAAAAGGAAGGGGGAAAAATTAACTTGTTTTGGCACCAGGACAGCTTTTAAGATTTTTAGTCATTGTTGCAATATATTTTTCTCCAGCGTCAGTTTTAATAAAAGCGAAATAGAACTGAACTGACTTGACTCAAACCTTCAAATTTGTTCTAAAGAAGTGTCTAAAATTGCAGCTGGCATTTTGGGCTTTTTGTTGACAAGACAGCTGCAATTGTGCACACGTAAACAATTCTATTGTGGTTCCTTATGTTTTTGAAGTCATGTTTCATGTTGATCACGTTTTATTTTTCGACAGGTATCTACCAAGTTCATGTTGTTTGGCTGTGGGATGTCCAGATTGAGATGAACAAAATGTTTGAAACAAGAAGAGTTTCCACAGAAGTGTATAGTGATCTCATTCAATGCTAACAAGGTTCCTGCAGCTACATGTACAAGACAATGGAATTCCATGATTTTTCCATGACCAAATTATGAAAATCCATGTCCTAACGATGAAATTTCTTGGACTTTTCAGACTTTAAAGTTGCTAATAAAATCATGCGTTTCATGCACTTGTTTCTAATAGAAATCACACACGGTGTTTGAAAAATTCCAAGACTTTTCCAGGCCTGGAAAACAAAAACAAATTTCCAAGACTTAACCTGGGCTAAGCTAATGGTGCTGCATGCAAATCACCTAGTTTTTGTACACTTTTCCCACGCAAAATCTAGAAGCAACAAGAAGTGTGCGGGTTTTTTCAGCACACAAGCAGCTGCCTGTCCATCATTATCCAATAAGCAATATCGATCACAAAATAAGGGCCTGAAGTTCCGAATCTAGGGGAACCTTTATCAAAGGCAAAACAATATCAATTTATATATTGCTTTATTTTACAGCTGGCAGGGTTTCCTCTCAGTACTGCAGAACTTTACAAATCAAGTTTGGCTGTGAAGTTATCAAGTTAACCTGGGACAAGAAAACTGCAGTTCTCTGAGCAGAATATTTGGCTGAGCTTCTGTAGCAATATTTTAGGAAGTAACTTCAATTCAGTAGGGTCATGTTATTAAACAACAAATCATGAAGGAACTTTATCAAAAGTTGAAAGAAGAGCTTTTAAAGAAAAGTGCAACCAACCTCTCCATATGACTCGCTGTAGCAAGTGTGAAGTGAAATGTAATTACACTGTAATGTATGACATCGTATTCTTCCTGTAAACAAGCTTATGGTCAAGATCAGGAATTGTGTTGACTGCATCAATATCTTTCTGTCGTGTACTCGTTACGATTCTTGTTTTTACTGCCCAAGCACAGGTCTGGAATGGAACCCAAATATTTGGGTTCCATTGATATATTGACGGGTTATCTGCACTGTGGTACTTCGTTGTTTAATGACTCAAGCCATGGCCAGGCGGGAGTAGAACAATATTCTCCACTAATGGAAGTGGCCAGTTAATATTTCATTGCAAATTTGCGGTGATTAATGAACTGCAATGGGCTCCGGTACTGAAAACACTACTGCTGACAATTTGTACCAGAGGAGTGGAAAAAGGAAGCAGAAACAAGGTGATGTTTTTTCGAGAGAAAAATGGAGAAAGATTTAACCTTCAGTACACGAGTACTGGACACACCATTATTCATTAAGACCTGCCAAAGAAACTTTGCTGCAGATGCACAGTGAGGCAAAGGAGGAAAACTGATTGTCTTACAATACCGGCATATGTATGGAAACAAAAGCTATCTTCCCTGGAGTAACTTCTTCACCCGATAAATGCCGGTACTTTGGAACATCTTAAGACTGCAATTAGATATGCGTATCACAATACCTTTTCAAATGAACTATTCACCAATCAGATCAAGGTCCTTGAACTTACATTCACAGATATCATGAAGGGGAGGGGCGGCAGCTCTTTCAAGGTGGAAGCAGGGGCCAAAACACTTGTCAGTAGTAGACAGTATGGGGTCAACTCCAACACTTTTCAAGGAAGCTGGTGATTTCCATCCCTTTATTTCATTTCTTTCCGTTTTCCTGTTCCTTTTTCCCATTTCTCCAGGAAGGGGGGGGGAGGAAATGCCCCCTCTAGCTTGCCTGCCCCTTTACAACACCAATAACTTCACCGCATCTGTGTCTGACCCCAGAGAGAAGCAAGTCATGTCAGGAGGTGGCTACGCTGCTGAAGTACTCAATCAGAAGTCTGTGATGGTATGGTGATAACAAACATGCGCTGACATTTGACAAGGAACAAATCGGTCTTTAAACAGCAGGTTTCCCTGGCCACTCATGCTGGAAACAAAGTCAAAGAATGATGAGAATTGTCCCTACTTTATTGGTTGACCACAACCCTGGAAATATAAACATATTGGTAGAAAATAAGGGAAAATGTCACTTATGCACTGGACAAGGAAACAATTGAAAGGTGGAACAAACTTGGATCTTGTTAGTTGGTCCCACAGGGAACAAACTAAACACTACTGTTTCACCTCTGCCGACAAGACCATCCAAGCAAAGACAATTACCTCCCAGAGAATCACCAGCAATGCCATGAACAAACACACTGGGTGAAGTAAGTGCTCATCCGCACCCTCTAAAAAAAGGGGCACTAGAAGAACAAAAAATAACAATGTCTCTGTCTTAATTGAATCTCAGCCTCGGCAGTGGGGAACAGGGGAGGCAAAGAAATGGCAATTGTAACAGACTACATTGATTATTAGTGGGTGAACAGCTTCAATACAATTACCTCCATCAGGCTCATGTCATGGAACGGTTATTAGTGTGGGTGCCTGTCCTACACGCCGGCGCACCACGGCCCCGGCCTCTCCACGTTAAATCCACAACTTGGGGAAATTTGTTAAGTGCACCGGCAATCTAATTATCCTGTGTGTTTCCTATCTAGTTCCATTTGTGTGTTGGTAAACACCGTGGGGCTGTGGTGTGCATATGTCACATATTATCAGGCATGCAGTTTGATAAGAGCGTAAAGCGATGTTGCACGTAAGGGGAGACCTGGAGGACCAATTTTGGGTGATTTATTTCAATTTGTACACGGCTGCAAGGGTCTCATCTGCAATCCCGTCAGTATCACTTTTTTTCCTTCCCCTCTTCTCACAAGGGAAAGAAGCCAAGCTTTTGATAATGAGACTTACTGGAAAACCTTCAACAGAAGCAAAAAAGATGATAAAAACTTACACAAGTTTAATCAAGATAAAATGCAACACATCCACAGCTTTTTTTTCACTTAATCAGACTTAACATAATTAACATCTCAAAACCACTTACACAAAGAAAATGTTCTCATTCACCGAAACTTACTATTATGATTAAATCCAGAAGGCATGTGGAGGTTTGAAAGACACGCTATGTAATCATATCATTCAAAGTGTAATGCTGCTTTTAATTTTTTTAAAATTTACCTTTTCAAATTTTTACATGAAGAAAAGTACCATTCAAATTGTTCTTCCATGAAATGTACCAATGACAGGTTTTTTTTCCACCTCAAATCAATTCCAACTCCTTCAGAATTCAGCAGCACTTGACTGGCTTGTGTGCACGAGCTGCAGCAAAATGTGCACCGCCTTACAACCATACGGCGTGTATACGTGTAGTTTGCGGAGGAAATTACCACTGCTAAGTTGACACTGCATGGAGGGGCCACTTGCTCGCCCCACAATGAAAACTGCACACAGCATTGATTTAATTGTCTGTGTCATGTTTGCGTGAGTGTGCAATGTAGGCTGGCAATTTTTTTTTTGGGGGGGGGGCTGGGGCACTACGTGAATGCAAAGTTTTTCTTTTATCTCTTCATAAGTACCAGGAAGAAATTCAGAGTTGAAGACCGAGGCTACTACCAACTGATCAAAATGCTGTTTCTGCTAAGACTTTGCAGGGGCAAAGACTCTGTGATTCCATCGACATCATACAAAGTCTGACTAAACTACTGTCCATTTCTACAAAACAGACATATATTCAAGGTGGAGTAGATTTGAAAAAAGCCATAAGCCTTACATCAAAACCCAGCAACACTGCTTGCCTATTACCAAACCCCAAATATCTGAGGAATAAAAACAGAAGACACTGTGTGACAGCATTGCTGAGAGTTGACAGTATCCACTCAGTGCACAAACATGCCGTTGCTGGTGACAAGCAGAAACGTATTGTAGCACTTCTGCAATGGCTAGATTTGTCAATGATACAAACACAATGGTCGAGTTCGGACGGCCTGTTCTTGACACAGGTTTCTTGTTCTCGCACTCGAAAGGCGGGAACACGACTCAAGAACACTGTTCTCGGAACAGGATCACACACCACCTCCTCGTCAGGGTTTTACAGGAACACACGGAAAAACTCAAGAGATTCTGATTTTTGAACAGCTGCAAAAAGTAGAGAGATGGCTTCCAAAGCCATAGATAATGGGAAGTTTTGCAAAATTAACATTAATTATTTTCCGTAACACAGAAATGAATGTTTATATAGAAAAGAATTCAGCCCATCCAAACATTAACTCTTGAATAATGTAGCCTACATGTACATGGACGCCGCCATGTGCATGCTGCTTGTCACTAACTACCATCAATAACCGGTTGTTTGTTTGTTTCCAGCATTTGAGCAGCCAACCCACGAACAACAAATCGAGCTGTTCGTGAATACATGGGAACAAACCACCCGAACTCAGCCAATGTGTGCCACCAGGACGCACAATGTACATGTATGCCATCAAACACAAAATATGAGAAGCACCACTTTTTAGCATTCCCCCCATCATGGATGCCCAAAGTCACACTCGATGAGTTTATGTACCAGTAGTTGAAATGTAACGTAATAAATCAGTTCTGTAAGAAATAGTTTAAGGCCAATTGGTAGATTGTTTTCATACTTTGATATTGTAGAATTGTCAAAAACACATTCAAACGGATTACGTTTTGGAAATACGTGAACAGTGTACACCCTTCACATGCTCACAGTGTCTTACCCCCCTCCCCCGCGGATTGCTGCTTGGTGAAAACAGCCCCCTCACTTGTTCATGCATTAAGCCAATTCACCTGATTACATGGACGCAATCCAATTTTCTCAAATTGTTAACTGCAGTTTAAATGTTAATTTAACTTGTGGCTTTTCCATTCTTAAAAACTTTCACATCTGTTATTTTCCAGGATCAGTATATTGTACATGACAGAGCATTTAATCAAGACAACCATACTTAGGGGGGGGGAACCTTGGGGAACTTGAAAGAGGAATACTGTAAGTTTGTGAGTGTTCTCCCCGACAAGATAAAAACTTCATGGCATTACAACTGTAAAGTACATGTACATGTAGGACACAGGCTACCATTCCCATGAATCTCGGCCCTATCTCTCTTATGGCTGGGTCCTAAAAAAAAAAGTTGGCCCTTTTGGACTTTGGTCAATATTGACTCTGCTAAAGCTTTTGATAAGCAGTCCAGCAATTTGCTCATATAGTATAAAGTGGGCATCACAAGACAAGAACCCCTCACACAAAAAGTGCTGTGTTGAAAATACACCAGTAAGCTGCTTTGATAATGCCTATGCACAGATGCACAGCCACTGACCATTTAAGCTGTATCAGTACCAAAATAATGACCTGAAGAAAAGTTCAATGGATGATGTAATGGTTGTTGTTAGGTGTTGCATTAAGGGTCTACAGTGTAAACACAATGATCTCCTTGTGTCAACACTGGGCTAATGACTTATCAATAGTTTGGGTGTCTGGCCCTGACCTGGACTCAGGTCACACTAATGAGACATGTGCATATGTACCACAGACTATACAACTCTAACACTCGACACTTAGGGATGCTTACTGGTGTTGCAACAAGATTTTCTCAACAACTTTAAATGCGCCTTAGGTATTAGGTTAAGTAATTTGTGGAAAGAGGGAGATACTCGATGAGAATCTGTGAGCAATGTTTGCCTCTTCAAGGCCATTTTAAGCTGTGTCTTTCAACTACATGTATAGACCTTTCTGTCTCTACGTCACAGTCGGATATTTTGCCAACCACTAGCTGGTAAACTGCGGCTGGCGGTCAGTGGCTACTTGAATGGACCAATTACTGTAGATTATCACGTACAAAAAAGTCATGCCACAAACTTTTTGGAGGGGTTGAAAAAAAAAAAAATTTCATGCTACTAAAAGTTAAAAAGTACGGAAAATTTTGTGGCGAGTGGTATTACTCTACTCAGGTCAAAATGGAGCCGATAATCTTCATTAACATGTAAAGTCTGTGAACAACGAACCCATACAAGCATGATGTTTTGCAAAATAATCACAAATATGTATTCTGCATTGCACACTACCAAATATAAATTTAAATGTCTGCCTTAAAAACACTTTGATGACAAACCCAGTCCCCCACATGCACTTTTCTGTTCAGCCCGAAAAGCAGCGGCGAAACGAAAAATCGTTTGGAGGAAATAAAAACCAAGATCAATCACTGAGCTGGGCATGCTGGGTATTCCCATCCATTAATAAAATCCTGACGGCATCACATGTTAAACATTACATGGACTAGGATCCATCGCTTCCATCACTTGGTTCCACGCGCAGACAAAATTGACCCACAAAGTATTAAATTTGAATGAGTGATTTCAATCAGTAACAATCTTGGCAAGAATAATACAGGAGAAGTTTAAAGGCCTTCCCCTGTCACCGTCGATCCCGGTATTGCTCCTGGTGAGTTCCTTTACCAACACTGCACGTATTTCCCACTTGTAGGAGAAAATTGGGACTTCACACGTACATGTTCTTGTTATTTTAGTTTGAGCATTCTTTTATCAAGAGTTACCAAAGTATGTTACAGTTGCTCAGCAAATGACTTACAATTTTTCTGGGAAACAGTCAAACTTAATGGGTTTTTTAATAGAATTAACTTTTAGCAGCAGGGAGAATCACATTTTACATATTGTTTATTAATTCCAAACATAATAAGTGTTTATTGCATTAATGTAGCTGTGGTTACATTTGGGCTGGCGATGACATTTGCCAATAACAGGGGTGCTCCACACAAGCATTTTGCCCTGCTACAACGCGCATGAATGCATGTGACAAGTACAGTTTGCAGGCAATGTGTACCGGCAGGACTCCCACAAACACAGAACTGCTTCAAAACCTGTCTTTTGCTGTCCAAATACAGTCGACTTGACAGTTACTGTTAGCTATTCTGCCTTACACACACCTTCCTGTTTTTGGCCCCCATAAACAGGTTCTCAATGATTCTCTAATGATTTCAGATTTTCCCTCTCAAATTATTATTATGGGTTGTTCTTCCCCGTCTGTGACAGTTAGAATCAGCAGAAAACAGTGCTAAAGGACTGATCAAGATGCCCAAGATACAGAAAACAAAACTTTGCCCACCTGAAACAAGTAAGTTGGAAGTTATACTCTCAGATTTTTCAATGCCAAATGCATTTTAAGATTAACGCTGACCAAAAAGTCAACGGCAATGTTTCGAGAAGGACCAACTTCACAGAATGCTCAGTAATACAACATAAATAGACATTGTTATTTCTTTGGAGGGGGGCTTAATCCAGTAAATCTCTGCGACAGACATTCTCTATCCGGCCCACAATAGGAAACCCGATCCTCAACCGAACTTTGCTGACCTTTGGGGTTTTTCTTGTTCAGGACCACACTCTGTTTTGGGAACGTGACAATCCTATTCTTCGTCCACCATCCCACACATCAATGATAACCATTCACGCTGTTGGTTTATATCCAAGAAAACCCTCCCCTTCATTTGAGAAGCTTGAGCAATCTTGTCATTTATGGATTTTCTATATTTCCAAACCTTTCCCTGTCTGTTTTGCTTCCATCCACCTATTCTTGTTGATTGTGCACACTGTGTCATGTCGCACCAGTGAGTAGAGTGTATTTGTCAATTTGTAAATTTTTTTCTCAAAGCAATTTCTGGCTGGGCTGTCCTCGGGCTTGTTTGATTGAAATCCCTGGCAAGCGTGGAGTGACAACAGTTTTTGTGAACAATGAATTCTGGCGTGGTGTGGTACAAATGCAAACATATACAGGAAACAGGGGTATATTAACTTGAGAGGGACCAGGGTTTATTTTCAACA
The DNA here is from genome assembly GCF_001949145.1 of Acanthaster planci. The sequence continues at coordinate 1,092,214 of NW_019091409.1, forward strand.
ATGTATTCAGGCCAAGCTATGCCATCATGGCAGCCACTGCCTAATTTCACCGTATGCTACTATTGCAAATATTTACTGTTGGAAGTGTTGCTCAGGTTGGGGAAACAGTAAGCAAAGAGCATTTTGCAGTAAAAATCTGAACAAAATAACAACAATACATCCATGGAAATCTGCATGAACCTGCAAATATTCACTAGTTTAGTGAGCAGTTTACTGTGAGATTCGGCCGAATTTCCAGGCCTGACGACGGTATGAGCCCAGCCACTATTAATATTACATGGAGATCAATTTCGTTTGTGGAAGTTTAGTCTTCTCAACAGAAGTGAATTTAGAGGATTTGAAAAGCTCTATCTGAGCAAACTTATCGAGAGTTTGAGTTCATTAGAAAATGAAATTTCCCGGATAAAAGTACACACAGGTCAAACTTTTTGTTAAACAGCAACTCTTAACCAAATCTTTTTTCCCATATTAATATTTTTGATCTTTTTTTGTAATCAATATTTGATCTTCTCGATGTTTCACACTTCCGCTAGAGTGTACTGATAGACAGATTCCTGTTTTATTTTATGCCCTTTGTCAACTCTTGTTGGGGTCCAGGGTACAGGGGCTTGGTGATGATTGGGAAACTTGCCAATGGCTGGCTGAGTGGTTGCCTGAACAGGGGGGAGCAAACGGGGAACAAAACCAACGTCAATGCCACGGCAACTGTTGAATCGGCCCCTCAATTATCAAATCCGACAATATAGCTCGCAAGACAAATATTGACGGTAGATAAACTCTGAAAATGTTGGGTGATGTTGCTGAATCCCAGCCCTGGTTGAGCCAAGTTTGGGACAGCGGCAGACAGGTTGAAGTTGAAACCTATTTAGACAAAACTGTCGGGAAGAGTGGGATTTAATATTTTTTTCATTCTGAGCAACAAAAAAAAAAAAAAACAGTCATTGCAAAAATTGTCGGATTGAAGGTGTTACTGATTCTGTGATTGTTGACAAAATGAAGACTGGCCGTGAATTCAGTATTATCTTGCCTGGTTTATGCACATGCACAAATGGAAACAAATGACACATGCTTCAATTAAGAAGGAATTTCCAAAGTCTTCCTTAATAGCAACTAGGATGTTTATCTTGATGCAGTATTTTTTTATCTGTGTTTTACAGTACACTGACATTGGCATCATTCTTACTTTTCAGCTGAAATCAAAATTTCAGACTTGCAATGATTCAAAAAAGATTCCTGTCTTAATGACAAGAACTTTTTGACTTGAAGAACTTGCTGAAACAAATTCATTCTTACAACTGCCTTAACTTAAACATATAACTTCAAGATTTAACTTCTGACCACAAACAAGTATGGTATCATTATTTAGTGTCAGTGTCTTGTACATGGCGTGGCAATTTATCCTAATAAAATTGTACATGTCCTAAAGGTACCGATACAAGATCAGAATGTTTCCATAAATAGTTTATTTTGCCCAGACAAGCCAGTGCTAGTTCTCTTCACTGCTCATGGTTGAAGCAGGCTTCCTCTGCCGTCCAGCTGGGCGGCCCTCATACATCAAACGTGGCCTGTTTACTTGACTCAAGGGGACTGGATAGGGGCCAGGCATATTTCTTACACACCCCTGGTAGCACTTTCTCTGCTTCACGGCATCCAACCAGTGTGATACTCCTAATACCAGACTGCCAGAGCACAGCAGGCAACTGTGTGACATGACAGCGAAACCTCAGCCATCTTTCACAACTTAAACAATTGCCAAGTTGCCACTCCAAATATCAAGGGTCCATCATTCGACACCTCTCTCTCCTCGCTCACTGTTGTGCTATGCAAAACTGGCAAGTCTTCATATCGGACACTGGGGGCAACATAATCAAAAGCAATAAGGTGGTCTGCCTGCGCCGACAAGGCACGAGCCAAGGCAGGAGAGTGATGGGGGAAATTACATTTGTAAAGCCATGTTGCCTATCAATTACTATAGTCTATAGGGACTCGCTGTGCTAATCAATTTAACAGAACTGCTCCATTTCACTAAAAGCAATGATACACGCAAAATTACGTCTCCCTTTTTCCCCCCTACCCCAAAAGTAAAACATCCGTTGAGGGTAACGTTGTTACCACTACACCAAAGTAATAAGGGGTAGGGCTGAGGCACATACGATGCGCAGCACAATTCAATCACCTCTCTTGTCTGTTGTATTGACTGAGCATCAGTCATCCATTAGATGTATGGAGGAATATAAATAGTTGAGTCGCCACGGTTGAGATGCAGAGAGGAAAAGAAAAAAAATCTTCACATCTTGGAGGGTCTGTTACTGATTGATATACATTACGGGAAATAAAATAATTGACAAATATCAGGAGGGGCAAACATCGGCCGGAGACAAATAATACACGAGCAGTCGGCGCACGGCGAGCAATTTATTTGGGCTGCAGTGTACGGGGGATGGGGGGTTGGATGTGTGAAAGAACGCTCTCCTTGCGCTCTCGCTGTGATTGATTCCAGCACGGGGGCCATAGCATTAGCACTCCCGCCATTGGAGGAACTGAGTCAATTGGAACAACTCCTCCACTCAATTGGATGGTAATTGGGAGGTTCTTACACTTGTAGTTACCAGCATTTATCTTGTGGACGATAGGGGAGAGGAGGGGCTTGTCTGGGTGTAAGAACAGAGAGGTGAGAACTGCACAGATGCCAGAAGGAGATGGAGCGAGGACAGAGAGCAAACAAGAATTAGGTGCACTCAGGAAGTCTCACCTTCCTTCCTACGTATAGCTTCTGTTTCCTTTTCAAATGGAAATTATTTCTCACTTTTGGTGTTGTTACGGTTCTGGTTTTAAACAGGGAGGCAACTTTGGGTGTAACATACATGTAGAGGGGAACAGCTGGCGTGAAAAAATAATAATAATTTGTGCTGTCCTGAAAGTCTAAAAGCCAGTGGGTTGGAGTGGGGGTGGAGCGCGTTTTGGCAAATTGGAGAAGGTAAATGACAGGGAAGTGATCACATGTCACTAATCAAACTAAGACTGTACCCAAATCTGTTGTCTAGGGCTACAGTAGGTCTAGGTCTGCAGCAAATGAAAATATGCAGGACACTCTGATGATAGACACAGCTGTAACTCTTAAAGCCCATTATTTTAGGCACAGCCTAAGCCAGCACAGTGCCAGAGATCTTGCAGCCAAGGTGCTTGTGAGTGGCTGAAATGCTCGCACCACTCAAAAATGGTTAAGAACAAGCTCTCGATGGACCGTCACGTTTCTTCAAAGCTCACTATCATTTTCACAATCTCATCACGTCTACATTACAAAAGCATAATCTAGAAGGGTGCAAGTGTCTATTGATTCTATTTAATCAGACAACAGAAACACCAACTGCATCCCTGTCAATGTCAACTTGAAACAATATGAATAAACTTTAAATTTCTCACGGTTGAATAGCAGTGCCTGTGGACTCCATGCAGAAGCAGTCCCTCAACAGTGGCAGAGTGAAAGGGTGGCAGGCACATGTAGCTGACTACCACTGTCATACCTTGTGAAAACTGTCACTGACAATTTGTGCACATTCAGATGAAAATCAGTTGTGCATTCAAACCAGTGAAGTTCTCAATTGTAAGTGTTCCTAAAATTACAAACGATGCTCAATGACTTCAAGTACATCAGTACATTGCCGATTTGAGCAACAAAATAATCTGCTTGGCAGGCCCCACAATCTGCCATACATGTATATTACTGCATTCTGTTGGAGTCATCATGGTGCCCCGAATTCTGCTGGGTTCTCAGCTACAAAGCCATTAAGGAATCCACAAAATCAATGTCTTTTATCACAACATAAAGTCCGCTCACCTTTTTCTAGTCATGTGATATGTCAGGTGGGATAAGTGTGGTTTCCCCTGCCATCGTTGATGCCATCATTAATGGCTTGCTGTCTGGCTACATTTTGATCGGTTCCTGTGAGCTTACAAACATCACGCCGCTGGCATGTGAGTTGAACATAAGGAGGATCATCACATTCATCTATTGAACGGCAAGAAGAGAAGAAGAACACCTTTATAAAATTTTAAAGAAATTTTTATATACATGTAACTAGTCAGTTTCAACTGACATCCACAACATCATATACACATGATTAGTATAAAACTGAAGTTGAAATGGACTTTGAGATTATAACAATAGAGGTTAATACTTTAAAAACAAAAAATGTCAGTAATTTTTAAAAATATTATCTTTATTTGGAAAACTAACCGATGAAATAAAACTCCACTAATGTAAATAGGGAAATGAAATTGATACAGAATGGAAAAGAAGTAGCATGAGTTAGATAAATACAAGCAAACTTAGGGTTTTTAGAAATTAAACAAAACTTTGGCTGGAGTTTTTGCTGTTATGTATGAAGTGATTGGCCAGAGGTCCTTCTCACAATAAATGACAATAATCAGATTAAACTATTGGCAAGTTATCCTTGTTTTCAATAGCTTGAAAAGATTATCTGCGTAACAAGGTGTACAGAAAGTAACATGACCACTTTAACTTAGGATATCCTATAATCATTGACATCCAAGGAAAGTCCAAAACTTTTGCAGCCAGAAGCATCATGGTGATCAGTAGGACGGTTTTTTTGCTTGTCAGTCAACTTTAACAGTATTAAAAACTTGTTTTAGCTTTAGGATATATGAATGTTGCCTTCCACTGGGGAATCCCCTACTTTTTACATCATGAGTCCTTGCCTTTCACAACTTCATGCTTCCAACGACCCCATTCAAACCTTCAGCCATATATATAGTACCTTTAAGCAAATATTTAGTCTGCAGACGTACATGTACATTCACTCAATGTGCCTAACTCCCTGCACCTAGAAAATCTACCCCATATAGATGAAGTCACATCACACTGAATAGCACACACAGTGTCGCGTGTTGAAAATTCAGTCTCTTACCCGACAGTGAAAAAAAGAAAAGAAAGGAAAATCATACATTCAATGAAACACATGAGAAAGTGGAGGACTTACAGGCAGCCTGTCTGCAGCCGATCAATGCGACGGACGGATGCGTATTGAGTGAACGCCGATTAAGGTGTCTCCTCTGCGGCACACCGCTGTACATGTTGACAATGCACTTCAACTATAAACAAATAAAGTTGGGGGTTTTGTGCAAGTCTGATGAGCACAACCTTTAGTGCACGGCTAGGTCAATTATTGTGGTAATCTCTTCTTCTTTCAATTTAGGAGAACAAAAAAAAAGAAAAGAAAGAAAAAAAGGGGCAAACAGGAGGGACTATTGGTTGCTGTGGTGGAAGCACAGGGCGGCTTATCAGACAGAGGTTATTCAAGCTTTGCAATCCTATGTAAATAGCGATCCAACATGAGGATATATTCTAGGCCTGTTGTCAGGTGGATGTTGGATTTTTTTCCCCCCTCTGGTTGGCCCACATTTAGCAGTATTCACCACCAGATTACTTTGTTTGGAGACTGAAGAGGTTATCTAGCTGATGACTTCTCTCTGACGAATCAACCACTTCATACTTGGGGAAGGAGGGGGATAGAACTTGTGTTGCTACCACATTAGTTTTTTTGGCCACAAAGACTGTTAGATAAGATTGAATGGCAGGTGGTATTAAACCAGTTTCGATCTTGCCGTGAGATTACTTAAGACAAAAAAATTAAAACATGACAAGCTACAGGATGTTTTAGCAGAAGTCATGACGACTCTGAACCTGAAGATAACAATGACCAACCTGTTGTATTTTCGGCACAGTGGATCCAATGTTTTCCATAAAACAATGTCCACCCTTCCATGATTAAATCTTCAGTGCAGAGCTCATTCGAATTTGACGACACCAAGCCCAACATTAAGCTGACTGGAATTCAATTCATCAGCTGCAGGACTCCAATCAACACCAAGTGCAATATGGGTGACTGCAATGGTATCATAGAAGTGCGTGCATCACAGCATACTGCCAAGTGTTCACCTCAACTCTACAAAGCAGAGCCGACTTTTTAAATTTTTGATGTCGACACCCTGCAAACCTGACCCTGATGTTAACTACCCATCCATGCATATTACATGCGCAAACGTGAACATGTTGTTATGATGGGTTGTGGAAAAAGCCTCTCTGTGGTACCATATCATAACAACTTGGTGTACATGTGCTAGTAAACGTACACTAACCGTACCTGTATAGACTGTGACTCACCTGTATTTAATTGATTGTATGTGAGCTTCCTCACTGAATTGTTTTACGTACATGCGTATAAGGAGAGACAAACGTTCAATGGTGGTATTGGCTTAGTTTTGAAAATCCTAGGTCATCTCATCAGAGACGAATGGTTTTGAAAAGGCAGTAAGACTGCAAATTAAAAAAAAGGGAAAACATCAGTTTTGCCATGGAAATCCCATTCTAACATTTGTCTCAGAAGAAGCTACCATCTCTGCATTCTTACAGTTTGAAAAATTGACAGTGTGGGCATGTACTCTGCACATTATGATCAGCTCCTAACAAGCAATTGGATTTATCCTGAAACAGGGTGAAAAACTTGGCAGGACGTGCCATGGGCTTTTGACAAAGAGTATTCTGAGCTAAAACTACTGCCCCCCAAACTCTAGAGCCTGGCATGTAAAGTATTCTGCCGTAGCAATCTCTAAAAAGATCACATATGTTCATATACGTCAAATCACTGAATATAAATCGAACAGAGAGCCAGTGTATATCAGTTCAAATGATAAACTTTATGAATTGACAACTTTCCCATTTCAGTGCCTTTTTAAAAGTTGGCAGCATGTCAGTTTTGTCCGACACTTCAAAATACTAAAAAGATCTTTACAGAGTTAAAGTTAAAGTGTTAAAGAGTTAAAGTGATAGGCCTACCTCAAATTGGAAAGTTTGAAAACAAAAGCTCAGTTTGGGAGTTTTTCAAGGCATTGGCCTATTTGATTTTTTTCTTCAGTTGTGTAAAAGGGAAATTTCCCAACCTACGCTGCAAAAAGTAGGCCTGTCTTTTAAGCCTAGGCCAAGTTGGACGCCAGTCTTTATCAGTATGGTCAGGAAGTCCACCTGGGCTATTTTTATAGCCTAACATGATTCAGTTGTAAGGTTAAAAACAATACCTAATACAAGAGGGTGGAGGTGTCCTAAAAGTAAGGATTTCCCACTCAGTCACTACGGTCGTGACAGACCTGGTAGAGTGTTATCATGACGCACTTGAAACTAACAGATTGATTCCACTCTTCGCTAAGACGCAAGACGTTCTACCTTCGTCTCAGATAATTTGTTGTTGAAAGTCACATAGGGCGCCCTCTATCGCCATAGCATTTACATACGTATATGGCACAGGGCATTGACAAACTTTCAGCCAATCACGTTGCACAAGTGTCACCAGTAATGTATAATAAAGTGGCCTCCTAATGCACGTAATGCAGTGAAAAGCGGCGAGGGAGGGGTTAAAGGGACATTAGTTACTCCCTGCACTGGCCACAAAATTACACGTTTTGCCTGATCATCCCAACTTCAGGATTTGCCATACAAGGGTCTTAAGTTCGAGCTTGCACCCTGGGGCTGCTTCTGTACACATACGCTTGAGACTCTTTTCGTATGATTATTAGGAGGTCAGTTCAATTTTCAGGTGGTTGAACACATAAGTCAGCTGACTGTCGTCATTTTCCCCCAAGTTAATAATAACATGTTGGACACTTTTAACACTTATTATTTTAGTCCGATTGTTAACCTGGAAAATATAGATCTATAAAGACAACATGGTCGTACGAAAGGTACGCCCAACTCCACTCAAAACGTACCTTCCATCTTGCGGAGCAAAATGAATGGCCCCATTAAAGTCGATGTGGTGTCACCAGAAAACCTTTTTGGGGTGGGGGTTTAAAACTAGCGGATGGCCTAATCTCCCACAGCAATATTTGTCGGGATCTAGATGCTCCAAAGGAATTGTACTTGACGATAAAAAGGAGCCTTACGAACAAAACCTGTCAACTAATCAAAATGGCAACGAGCAAATAAAACCCATACAATGGCGAATGGTTTCAGCTTCCTCATAATTACTGATAACAAACCAAGGGTTCTGGGGGGGGGCTTCACGCTAAATTGGGGGGGGGGGCTGGTTGGTTGTTGGACATAATCGTGATCACCTCAGGATATGCAAGTGGGGAGCTGCGTCCGGGGGCGACATTTTTCATGGGGGCGTGCGCTCCACCCCCCGGCCACGCCCCTGGAAAGGGGAAATTACTGACGAATACTGACAAAATTTCTTTTAAATATGGCGTCCTCACTGTCTGAGTTTCATCCATTGTTCGATGGAGCGCGTTTTTGAGCGGGTGTCTATAACATAAACTATTCTTGCAATGCAAAACAGTTTTAAAACAAGAGCAAGTGAAGAAAACAAGTAAAAAACCTGCAGTGAAATGAAGCGATTTTTAACTGATCTGAAAACATGACGGCTTTGTAGATTAGGGCCTTTTGGTGATAAAAATCGATATTATCAAATGAACAGAATCTGTGGAAACATAGAATCAAGGAAGCAACTTCTATCATAAAAAAATTAGACAGACCTTTTGAAATTCCATTACGCTTTAACAGAAAGCAATTTCTTTTTCAAATTTTCACTTAAAATGAACTGTCTTTTAAGTCAGTGTTGTGGATTGGTAGTACAACAGCAACACAATGAATCTTACAAAGTGAACCATAAATATCAAAATTGTTTCTCCTTTAAAAACTATTTAACTAAATCCCGTCCACTCGATTCCTACTCAGGTAATTCAGTTATTTTCCCGTCGAGAATGATCGGTGGGCCATGGGATGTACGTTATGAAATGCCCCTACCCAATTGACCCATAAAATTAGTAGTTGTATTGATTAAAGAGCTGTCGGTGATTTATTTATTTTTTCCCCATGAGAGTCAAGGCTTCGCCGAGTGTATTGCTTTTATTATCAGAACGGCGATGAAATGTAATGGTGGGCCCGACATGCCTAATTTATTCCAAATCACACAACCAAATATCGTTTTGCACGGTTTCAAAACTATGGCTGTGATATCAGCCATAAGATAAGCATAGTGGGGGAACTATAACTATCCAGAAAAGGAATCTTAAATGGAATTAATGAACTCAAGTCCATTTCATTTGTGATTTGTCTATTTATCGCGCATGGATGTGGATGGCTCAGTAAAAGCGGCACGTTGAAATAAAATATTTGAAGGCTGGAAAGTGACAGGAACTTAGGCTGAAGTAACGTGTCTAACACTTGTAAGTTTAATGTCAGATGCGTGGGATGTGTTTTATGCTTATCGAATTATAATGTTTAATTCGAGGCGCAGCGTGTATGCGGGCGTTTGTTCATGAGCTGACGAGATGCACCGCTGAAATGCAGCTTGGTTTTGTGTTTGGAGGGAAATGTCAATATTTGAGGCATGTTAAGTGTCCTCGGGGCAACAGACGCAGTGGTCATGCTACAAGTATTGAAAGCGACTGTCTGTTATGAGAGGGTATGGGCGCCGGGCACACGATGATCGCAGCTGTTGGAGCGATGTATAGCTATTGCGGAGACAAGGATAGAGGGCGCATGTTCCTGGGAGCTGGTTTTGGCATATCAACGATTTACAACCGCGTCCGAAACGGGCTCCTGGAGTTATGGCTACGCCTGTTGTCGACAGGTTTTTATTTTTGGGGGGTGGAGGGTGGACCCGACTTGAATAAAGGCTATAATCGCGATTTTTCTCCCCAAATTGAAGTTAAGTCCGACATTTCAACAGGGGCACTTCTATAATCCAAGAGGCACAAAGACTAATAATCTCCTCTCTGGAACCATGCATTTTTCCGTACAGGAAAGAATACTATGGTACATCCCCAGACAGTTGTGCAATAAAAAAGCACGCTGTCGGTAGGGATTCACGTATCAGGCTTAGTCTTGCCAATCCTCTTAGATTTGGACGTGACCGTCTGAGGCGCCGAGAATTTTTTTCCCCGAGATCTCGTCTGTTGTACAGTTGTCTCATTAATAGCTTCTGACGTTGCGCCCTCACTTTTTTTGTTTTTGTTTTATGGCAACAAAAATCGACGTGTATCGAGATTTCTCAGTAACACGAAGGGCTGAGAGAGAGAGACAGAGTAGCAGTGGGGAGTACACTAACGACACGTACAAGTATCACTGCAGAAATCTCTCAGGGACAACCTCCTCCAAAAGGAAGCAGCAAGCCCACAACGTTCCATTTTGCCCGTCCAGCCACTTGCAAAACCAGTCATCTGTATACATCGCACAGGTGCACACCAATGTAATAAACCAAAAACTAATACAAATAACATTGTTTAGTTGTATATTATACATTATAATTTTCCAAAATCTGAAGCCGAGGGGAATGGAACATCCAATACACGTATCATCGAATCTTGTTCCCACCATTGCATGAATGTGAAACATTCCCGTGTCTTTATGCTTAAAGAAAACCTCTGTGTCCGAGTGACCCTTTTCCCTTATCAGTTCGACAAATTATCGTGACACGAACTTGTCCCGTTTCCGAATTAGCTCGTGCTTCAACACCTGTTCCTGGATATCTTGAGATCTGCTCTTATCGTTTGACGGCATATTTTCACTACTTTATTTTTAGACGCATCGATCAGCATCACTTACTGACTCGGAGATTTCTTCACCGTTTTAATGACCTATGCACACAGCTAAATCTGATGGGACAGTTTCGGTAACGGCTTTCGGTCGTGGTCAAGACACATCTGTCCTTCACTAGCAGATGTGAAGACTTGGGTTAGAATTCTCCCTTGATCAAGTATGCACATTTTAATGCCACTGGCCTGGGCAAATATTCTGCATGTTCAAAGAGTTTTCATCTATTCTGTAACGGGGTTGAAACACAATACAGATCTTGTTCATGTGAGAGTGCAAAAATATATTCTTTATTGTCATTTCCTGCATACAACACACTGTCTGCACAATAAACAGTAATTTCAGTTTACATGTAAATGATTTAAAAGGTATGTCTACCACATCCGCCTACGTGAAATAACTTTAAATTATCATATTTCACATTTTGAAGGGTGGGAAAATGTATTTACGGAATTATACACATTATTACCATTCACAGCGTAGGATTTTGTTTTTACGTATAGAGTTAGAGTACTTCAAAACCTCACCGTGGCTTGCGCAGCAAAAACAGAAAACCAGTACACACACTGTATATATTCCCAGTTGAAAGAAAATAACATTGGAACACAATGCATTAGAGACCAAGACAACACAAAGCTTGCAGATATAATATCACTTGATACTTCATAAACCATGGTGCTCGTTAACATTCACGTCATAGTACGATTTCCATCAATTAGAGGCCCACCTTCCGTTTCACTTATATACAAAACAAAAACAACCGAAGGTCTTTTGTGACGTGCAGTAATCGTGCAGTTTACGGTGTAGCCAATGGCAACAGATCTCAAAGACGAAATGTTACTTCATACAATGCTAAATGTTTGAGAAAAATCTTAGTTCATTCATCAAGATGATGACCTTTGTCAATGCCTTTCACTGAGCCCGACCTTTCATCTAAAAATAAGGTCGGTGTGTAGGAAGAAATTTCTCTGGTTTTTATATTAAAAACTGGATTTCTTTTACAATTTACTCGAGTACTTCCCAAGAGGTGGCCATACTGCAGAAATAAGGGATTTCAATTTTCTCAAAGTTTGCTTGTACTAAATACAAAGAAAACTAGGACCAGAACTTTTCACTTGTCACAACCACTTACAATACCGAGCTAGTTTTAAGTAGAGATATTTCGTCCACAATCGTCCTACAATTCAAAGGTAAGAAAAACACTCAAGGCAAAATAACCCAACAGTCTAAGTCCTACAATGCAGTAAAACAAACCATTAGAGACAAATTAAATTAGACAATTTCTTTCATGACATAGTCCCATTCACGCACCCATTAAATAAATCCTGTCATCTGATTAGTGGGTCACTGATCAGATGCCAGTGCATTAGTATCTCTAAGCATGACACGGCGGCATGGAAAAAAAGATAAAATTCTACTGCAGAAACCTTTGTACTTAGAACGATGCAATTTAATTCGATGACGCAGGCACTTAGCCAAGATTTATTCAGATAATGAAGGGTTCAAATTGGTGCAATGGAAAGAACAATTCAATTCACAGACAACCAAGTGGAATGTCCCTGTCTGTTAATTAAATTAAGTTTGCTCATCTGTGAAAAAATCCTCATCCCCGAAGGAAATGTGGCACTTTCGATTCCTTAAAAAAATTGTCAACCATGGTTCTGGGCGGTTACGCCACAGTATTCCACCCATCCTAAAATCAACGCAAGGTTACTGCTCCAAATAATCATAGGATAATGCTGAAAACTCAGATGACTTCATTCATGCTCCCCTACCCAATAAAAATCTGTGCCTTAGAAGAAAATACCAAGAAAAATAAAACACATGCACAAACAGGGAAACAAAGCAAGACCTTCCCCAAAAAGGAAAAAAAAGTCATGTACATCTGCATAATTTCATCACAAAGGCCAAAATCAGATGTTAACAAAACCTACATGTGAAATAGTATTTTACAAATAAAACAATCTAATCATAAAAATACTGAGGTTCACTACACTTTATATAAGCATTACTTCACAGTGGTAATTAAATATTTATAAGCCATTTATGCAGCAGTGTACACAAAAGTTAGCAATCTTGATTCTGCAAAAAGTCTTTTCCAGTCTCTAATCTAAGGCAAAGCAGTAAAACCAGTCTGGAATGATCTTAGGGCCAAAAAGTTCCACAAATAAGCTAGTGAGTTTATTAAGATACCCCCTCCCCCCAAAAACAAACAAGATGAATTGCAAAAAAAATCAATTCGAGCAGTTTGTTCACACATAAAAGAATCCTCATTCCTCGAGGAAAGATGGTTGGAAAGTTACAAAAATGCAGGCACTTTCAATTTCTAAAAAAAAAATGGCAACTGAGTTTCCCACAGCATCCTGACCTCCCTCACATCAGCGCAGGGTTTCTGCTCTAAATTATTACAGAATAATGCTGACCTCTTCATTTTGTAGAGCATCTGTAATTTTAGATGGCTTCCTTTCAGGTAGAAAGAGCATGCTTAAACTTTCAAAAGATCTGATCAAATTCCATTTCCATGACAACTACCCTTAATTTATCACTAGAAGACTTAATCAGCGAAGAAGGTAGCTTACCCAGTTCCCAACTCAAAATGATGAAATGCTCTTAAAGCTATGCAAGGAGTGAATCGTTTCAGCCTAGGGAGGGGTTCCTGTTCTCTTCTGTGATATTCACTAAAGAGGACTAAAAATGAAGTAATAATGATGGACAGAGCAACCTGAAAGTTTGTAAATATACAAAAATTTGCTTTTGAAGCATTCAAGAAAAACGCCACTGGTTCCCGCTGAAACTTATCATAATGCAACAGCAATCAATTTAAAAAAAGGCTTACAATTGTTTTCAAACCTTCTAGCCCTCAACCCCTCTAATGATTGAAGGGGATGATGCATTTCAATTTTTCCCACTCTTAGCACTTACAAAGTTATCTCTCTCTGACTAACCAACAAACAAAAAGCCAAGAAAAAAGTGCAGTAAAACAAAGTTAGACCAACCGTTTTACACAGTGCAAAGTTAGCAAAACAAAATCACCAAATTTTCACAAAGAATTTAATTTTTGGATTTTACAAAACTGCTTTAGGCGATAGCTAAGAATTTAAATATTAACAATAATAACAACCTGCCATTTACAGTAGGACTGTTCTAAATGCAAGAGAGTACACATTTACTTCCGTACATTTAGTGCAATTGTATCCATGACGTAATTTTTCTAGACCCAACTGCCAGATGGAGTATGATTGGCTCCTGCATCACACCTCACTTTACAGAACAGCAACAGGCCAATCACAGGCATTGCCAGGATTTTTGTCCAGGAGGATGTGGAAGGAGAGGGAGGTGGTAGGCGCCTGCCCCGCCACCCCCTCCCATG
>NW_019091409.1:1106377-1119889 GCF_001949145.1 Acanthaster planci
ATACCTATGCTGTGGACCACTGCCTGATACCTATGCTGTGGACCACTGCCTGATACAGGGGTACCTTTTTGTCTGAGTAGGACATGACCACTCCTTACAGCTGAAAGGTAATTTCAAAGGAATACTTAATTTCCCTTCCTTCCAAAAGCATGTAAGTTGCAAATCACAAAGCAATTTCCCAATCTTTTTGCCCCCGCCCCCCAAAAAAGTCGGGCCCTCCCTTAAAATATGGCGCTGGATCTGCTCTTGGAGACTTGTAGAAGCTGAAAGATAAAATAGCTAAAATGAAAAGAAAAATATCAAAATAATACAGATTTAATAAATTTATGGTAATCAATTTTATTGATTACCCAACATGCATTGTAGAAAGAAGGGAATACCTTTAAATAAATTCAAATTTTAACACAGATTTATTCATTGCATGGGATTTGCCTCTACGATGGAATGTTTGAAATTGCATCAAAATATTCTCATGTTGTTGCATTTCAATAAATTTCATGATTACAGCATGCTCTGCACAACAGGCATTCAATAGTATTAAAGTTCCAAGCAAGCCCAGCTGCCTCTCTGCCTGTAACCTGGAGAAGCCCTTGAGCAGAGATGAATCGTGCACGCCTGTTCTTTCAGTCCATGTCTTTCGGTCCATCCTCTACTCAGTCAGTCGTGACTTCTTTACCTCAGAAAGGTAAAACATCTAACATTTGAGGAACTCTCCATGTTCCAAAAGGCAAAACTTTCGCAAATATTCATGATGATGAACAAAATGAAATTCTCCCCACTTATTCCATTCGGCAGAGTAGCTATTCCATATTGCACATATCAAGCTATGGGCTGGTATTTATGCTAAGCAATATTAGTATATGCATATAATATGAAGATCTTTTTTCCTTCACTAGAAAATTAAAATAATTTTATTCCTCGGACTGATCATTACTCAAAGACCAGACACATAGACAATTAAGGCAGCAATTCAAAACAAATTATACAAAAACTAAACAGAAAAGAATAGTCTCTCATCAGGTCAAAGCGACTCCTTAAACAGCAATTTTTTAAAGACTTGAAGTTGTTCTTCGCGGGAACAAAATTTCAGAAAAGAGCCCGTTCATTGTTACTTGTTTTCTGTCCGAGAAGCCCACTCAACCGAACAAAGGATATACCATATGTACACAGCTGATTCAATCCATGTTGAAGGAGTTGTTACATGTAAGTTCGGTCACTGCCACAGGTTACAGGTTGATTTCAGCAAAGAGCGCGGGCAGGGTGACATCCGGGGAGGGCTGCTGGCTGTAACCCTCCTTGATGCTCTTCTTGTGCAAGAGCTCAATCTGGTACAGTCGGGGCAGGAAGCTGATGAATTTCAAGTACTGCTTCAGTTCCCCGTATTTTTCTGCGAGAGGGGTTTGAAGTTGAGACAAAGATACGACATTAGGATATGTTAAACGGGGCTCGGAGGGCACCAATGGTGGACAGAGACTGCAGTTGTGGAGAGAGGCATGTTTCTTTGCTGAAGATTAGGATGAGTAGCATTTTATAGAGACAAATCGTAAATTTGTAAATGTCAGGGTTTAACAATTACAGTCAAATTTCAAACTCCATTAATTTGCCTCTTTCTCCTGATAAGTGGTTTCATGCATCTCAATATAGTTTGGATTGGATTGCTTGTGATACGTTAACAGCGTGACAACATCTCTGATTTTAACTCATCAGAAATACACTTTCGGTCATTCTGAGTATTGACAACACTTACAACCACTTCTGCAACGAAAGTCTACGTAAAGAAAACATTTTGGTGTAAACACAGAACTTCTGTACCCACCACTACCCAAAAAAGCCAAAAGGTTAACAAAACAAAATTTAAACAGAAACTAACAAGAAACGAGATAAACGTTGTGTTTGTCGGTGGACAAACACTGAGCTGTTTCAGGAAACTCTTTTGGTTTGATAAAAAACGAGTTGGAACGGGTGGGAATCGAACAGCTGTTGTTAGGTCCGCAGTCCCGTAGTTCAAAATTTCTGTGGGACTACTACCCGCCTTGCGACAGTAGAGCGTGACAATATACATTCACATGCTTTCCTGCCACGTGTTTGGAATTTTGCCAGATTCCCCGAAATAGCAGGCCTCCATTACACTCTTTCAATGTACAAAGTGTATGGCTCTTACCACTACGGCTCTTACCCTATGGGTCGAATTGCTGGCATTTTCAGCGGGTGTCAATTTTTCAACAGCCGCGCACAGCATGTATGAACAATGCAACGAGCAAAACACTTTAGACAATGGATGCAGATATTTACTCTAGCTTTCGATGGGCAATTGTAGACTTTCGCATGTGGAATTGATTTTTTGTGATTTTTATTGATTTTAAGGTCTTTCCGTTATAACTTCCGGTCTGATGACATCATCCGCCCCATGATGATGTCATGTTTCAGCATACATCTTCAGGTGGCAGTCTAACAATGTGCTGGGTTGAAAGAAATCGGCCCAATGCGAGGACCGAAAGTCATGTGTAGAACGACCCTGTGTTATCTCAATAGACACACACAAAAAAACCCAAAACAATCTTAAGAAAAACAAAAGCTGTTTTGGCCCGTGACTGAAACAGCTACATGTACCGTTAACAAGTCAGCCAACCTGACAAAAAAAGACCTACAGTGTCTGCCTTACCAAGACAGTAGTGCTTGAAGACCTGACGTAGTTTACCATGCAGACCCAGGATGAACTCCACATCATCTAGGCCAGGGTTATCTACGCCAGACAGAAACAAAAAAAGGGTCCCTGGTTGGTCAGAATTGTCTAATGCGCTATATGTTTTTTATCAATCCTCTCTTGTTAGAATCCCTTCTGGTATACCACTCTGAATCCAACACTTTTAAGACATCTTGACAAATATCAGAAGAAATCCAGGACAATGACCCCCCCTTCCAGGATGGTTGTACTCATTCAAAGGAAATACTGAAAATGTAGGTGAAAGGACATTGCTGCCACTGAAGCAGAATTAATATGGGATATTAGCACTGCCTCAACATATTTAAGTTCACTTCAGGTGAAGTTTCTAAGTGAATATTTCTTGAGGCAATTTGCATTTCACATCATTCGCATTCACATCCAGGATGGGCCGGTCTTTAATATTAGCGCACAGGTGCAAGGTATGTTACAAATCAGCGGCTGAGCTCCTCAAAGAATGTGGTGGTTGAGGTCACACCTGGATTGATGAAGATGAGAGCCGTGAAGAGAGCAATCTCCTCCTGGTCAAAGGTCAACTTGGTGAAGTCTTCCCTGAAGCTGTAGCAGCTGGTCTTCATGCCGCAGACCAGTTTGATCAGTGAGGGAACAGTGAAGAAGGTGTCATCAAACCAGGAGAACATGCACCCCTGCCAGCAGAGTTGACACAGGATGCAGGGGAAGGTGCCCGCCTTGATCAGGTTCATCTGGTCATTGACGGATATGTGACGGAACCCTAAGCGAACAGAGGGGTAGGGGAGGAAAGACAGGAGGGAGGTGGGAAAAGAAGGACAAATTAAGGGGTATCACACAATTTGTACAGGTAAGGGGGTTTGTCTCAGATTGTAACCTGCACTAAAATCACGAAAACTCACTCATCTCATAACCAATAGTTTGGTAATAAACGGTAATCCTGGACATCTGTTCCAATTGGTACACACTTTGAGCACAGAATCTCCAATTAAAACAAAAAAATTCAAATGAACTAGGAATCTTAAAATTCCGACATTCCGTACAAGAAGATGCTGCGCCACGCATTGGAGAGCAGATACCTTTGCATGCAGAGAACTACTGTATATAGGAGTTTGGCTCTTGAAATGGAAAGGATGGATTTATGGAAAAATGAACAACAAATCTCCTTCCATCTTAAAGTCTGACTGTTCTTATAAATTAAAACATCAAAAATATGTCTCCAAGTGGTCGTTAAAACATTAAAGAAGAAAAAAACCTTTTCATTTCCTTACCAGTACTGGCAGAATTATATGTATTTACATGTATCCTTGGAAAGATTGAGGTTGAGCCACATGCAGCTCACAACAAGGTTTCACAACATGGATCACAGACATACATGTATAATTTACCAGTATCTCTTAAACAAAACAGGCTTTGCTGTACATGTACTTGATGACTCTGACCAACCAGTTCCATTACTGACAGTACCCACTCTGAGTTGAAGAGCACCCTCACAGACAAAGGAGAGACAGACCGGTGGGCAGTGTTTCAATTGACCTCATGTACATGTGCCCACCTGGTGCATACATGTATGTGAGAACCATCCATTCCAACACGCATGTACTGGTATATTGCTTGAGTGCGTTCAGTACATCCCACGCCAGATGTGCACGAACCCACACGCTCACATGGGGAGTTCCCACTGAAGGACCACCATTTCCATGTAAAAACACGCCCTCTCTTGTTCCCGCTAAGAGCAGGAGCTATATATGCAATCACACGTATGAAGCCAAACCAAGGTTCACAACCATGCACAATGCATGACATCTAGATGCTCAACCATAAAAACTTCACGTGTGAAATTAGGCTCTAATAACATTCGAGCTTTATTTTCCTTTAAAAAAACCTCCCTGTCCATAATTCCGACCCGTGATTCGAACCCATACCCCATGCATCACAACCGCTTGACTACCACAATTCACACAAATTAATGGTGTTTTTACTGTTGATATAACGATGAACGGCTGCAACCCAAGTCTAATACACACTGGGCATGTGCAATACAAACACAACCATCGCGGTTTGGCTTCATACGTACGGTTGCATACATATCTAAGAGCAGACACTCTGTCCAGAATTACACATACCGGTACATGAACAGAAGGTCTGGCCTCTGAATTTAGTATGAATCAAATTTAACAGAAACTTGCACTTCCTGGTGGTTGCTCACCACGTTTAAATTTAAAGTGCAAAAGACTTTTCTGTGCAGCAGGCATTTTCGGTTTCCACAAACTGTTCAAACAGTCATTTGGTATACTATACAGCAGCTCTAATTAAAACCTATTATCTCTGATTTTTATCTGTTCAAATAAATATGGAAGCATCCAAATGGAACGCAGTGTCATTTGTCTTGAAAGCTCAACTAAAACAAGCGTAAAAGGGCTTCTTTTCTGTTCATGCCAAGATGCAAATTCTAAATGTACCAGTAGATTGCGTCACTGAGGAGACCACTGAGAAAACGAGGGGAACCCTCGCCCTGGGTTCATGGTAGATAAACCCTTGTGCATGCCAAACAATGCATATGGCCATTGTTTGGCATGCACAAAGGTATAACAACTACGAACACAGGGCGAGGGTTCCCCTCGTTTTCTCTGTCTTCTCCTCAATAACCAGGAAACCCGATGAAGTACCTGTACGGTATACGTCAATCAATTATAATATGGTAGTACATGTATTTTACAGTACCTTCCATATTTCCACAGTTAAATGCAATCTCAGTTTCACTCACCAGGAATATTCTTTGCGAAGGTGACTGAGCCAATGATTTTGAGGGAAATACTCTCCTGAAACAACCGCATGGACTCAGGGGAAGCTTTATCCATCTTTGTGCGTAACTAGAAATATACAAAAGACGAAAACCAAGAAATATTGAAGAGCCATCTATACACCACCCACATCAATACTGTACATGTATGTACTTTGAAGAGTATAATACTTCTTCTAGCTGAGATACCGGTACACTGTACTTGTTGTACTGAATAAAAAGGTGAAATTATCATGGGTATCTTGCAATTCTACAAACACTCGTACACGTACATGTACTTTGCATCATTCTTTGGGCATTTCTTTGTCATTCAGCACCCTGTTATTTGTTTCAGGTCTAGTGAAAGGTCTTGAATGAATGTCTACAACACTGTCGGGTACTGGACAGAATAAATTCCATTTAAGCTAAGGCGATTTATGTTTCTGAGAAACACTAGGATCTGCCTTGAATATTTTTGAGAAAGAACAAGATGTACGTGTTCAAGAAAGTTATTTGCCAGTTTACATAACAACCAACCTTTTCAAATCCTGCCAATTACATGTATCTTCATGGGTGTGCATGTCTTTAAATAACCGAAATAATATTAAATCATGCATGTCAATGTACACTGTACATGTACACCGTGCATACACAGTACGAAGAGTACTTGGTTATATACATGTATGGGTGCACCTGTACCAAACACATTTGTTAAGGGAAGCAGCCCCAGCTACTGATTAAATTCCTGCACAATAATCTGGCATATAAGTATCACTTGTACACAGATAAGGTGGCAGTCATATGCTGCCTTCTCATTACTGAGTGCAATGCTCAATACCTGTAGCAGTAGTGTAGCAGGGGTGAAATTTCTCAGAGTACCCAGGGGTGCAGTTACACGTGTGTTTTCCAAGGGGCCACTCAAAGTATTGTACCGGTGCCATGACATAGGTTGTGTACATTCAATATTTTGAGCAATAACTGAATAATGCATACATGTATGTGATTTGACGATACAGGACATTTGCATTTTAACCTTAACCCCCTAGACGCTTTTTGTTATGGACCCTCCTCAATCCTCCAGAATCCTAGAATTTTGGGGGTGAAAAAATTGGATTCTCCCTCAATCCTCTGGAATCCACCAAAATTTCTTGAAAACATTACTTGGAGGTGTACCTACAGCCTCAATCCTTCAAAATCTGGCAAATCCTGTCATTATGTTGAGGCAGTGCAAATGGCATTCTTGAGCAGTGCGGTTGATTCAAAAGAAATATTGGGCTGAATTTATGCATGACTGAGCAAGAAATACACAAGGTCTGAACCCATGATGTTCACTCATGGCATCCTTCGCAATCAGCCATGCACATGCACATTTGCCATTCACCCTCCAAAATCCTCTAAACCGCCTGATGGATTTTGGACGACTGTGGAGGTTAGGGTTAACAATGAATGAAAATTTTTCTACTTTCTGGTGCACTGTACCCTACATAGGATGTCAAAGAAAGGTTGATTGCATGTACCTTCTCTAAAAGAACTGCACTCACCTCTTCTGTTGCTTCTATTTGTGGCTTTGAATTAAACATCGTCTGGAACAACAATGCCAGCTCCTCAAATGCCTGCGTCATCTCAACAGTGATCAAAACCCGCTCAAATTTCTGCACCGGCTGTGAGGTCCTGTTCAGCTTCAGCTCATTCTCCTCACTCAGGATCTCCCCCTGGAGGCACCCCAGCTCAAGACGCCGCGCAATCTTCTTGGCATAAGCCAGGCTGGAGGAGGTCCCCTCTTCCTGCTCCTGCTGTAGCATCTGTGCGGCCGGCGCTATCTTGGCACTTGGCAACTGCTCGTCGCTCTCGTCCTCGCTGTCATCGCTCAGGGCGTGCTTGCCGGCGACTCGGCTTGGGTTTGGAGTGGAAACTTTACTCATGGTTTCCGGGTCGCGCTGTCTTTTGAAAGCCTCCTCAGCGTAGCAACTGCTGGGCTCCTCTTTGATTCGCAAGGAAGGCGCAGCACCTGAATCGGTGTCCATCATGGCAAACGGCTTACCCATATTGTCCTGGTGTGGGTTCAGTGGCTGACAGGCATCTACATTCATAATGGGCCTGCCTGGAGAGGTTGCCAACAAGCTTTCTGTGCATTCTTTATTGCTCATCTCATGATCTCCTCTTGCCTGGAGGGAAAGTGACGGCGAGTGGCTCTGGCTGATGCCAAACCTAAAAGCAGCCGCAGTAGGCATAGACTGGCTGCCTGATGCCCCGTGTCCTGGTAAGCTGGTAGCAGCAGCAGGGTGCAGCTGGCCGTCAAAGAAATTATGTCCAAAGGGAAAGCCTGAGCCTCCAGAAGGCATGGGGGAGAAGGCATTACCATCTGGGGTGGACTGCACCAAACTTACAGAAGGGTGCTGGATAGAACAAATGACTGTAGAGCTGGGGACATTGCTGGTTGGTAGACTACCGAGTGGTTCAAGTGACCCAACGGGTAACTGTGGACATACCCGGGGGTGCGGGTGTCTGCCCAGAATGGGAACATTCTTGGGAAACCCCGCATTGCCCAATTTCTGCTTATTTTCACAGCCCAAGCCTCCGCCCACAAATGCCGTGCTCATCTGCGAGGTGACCATAGGCATTGGGGGGCTTTGGCTAACTGGCTGCCCCGATTTAAAGTCCATTAAATGGGAGCTTCCATCGCCAAACCCCTTGTCAAATTCCCCTGGGACAGCCATTGGCTCACTGACTCCTGATACTTCAGGCGGTGGCGATGTAGATTTCACTTCCATCACTGTTTCCTCACTATCAAAGGCGTTGTTCGGGCAGCAGCCCCCAGCACTGACGGCATTCAACTGTTGTGATACCTCAGACATTTCGCTACAGCTTTCTGAGATGTCCATGTCTAATTTGTGATGCCGGCCAAGCTTAATGCCTGCAGAAAAAGAAAGGCTCCATCAAAAATACTATGTGCTAAGAAAAGTTTGTAGTTTGTTTTTCAGAACTTTGGCAATTGACGAAAATTTCTTTTCTGTACGAGAAAAAATATTAATAGAACAAATATGAACATGGTTTTTTGCAAAAAGGTTGCTGTTAACGCACATTTGCACATGAATAAAGTAAGTTGCATTATGTCAACCTAAATGTCAGTATTTCATGTGCTGAATTTCAACAACTGTTTGTTTAGCAGTCACCCTAGTTTTTATGATTTTTTAAGGTGCACACCACAGAAATGCCATACAAGGAAGACTGTGACTGGACCAATGTAAAGGCCTATGGTGCACATTAACTTACTTTGTCTAGACATGCCAACCTGCAGGCATTTCTGATAGCGGCAATATCGGCAGACGTTACGGGAGGTCGGAGTGATTATGCACTTCTTGTTGTCACCGCAAACATAAGAGGCCCCGTCCTTTAAACTTCGACGGAAAAACCCCTGCAAAGGTGAGAGAAATGGATGACAGTGAGGTTAATGCAGGGCATGACTGGCTTGAGGCTGTACAGATTTTACAATACAGCAGATACAGGCTTCAGCTTGACGACTGAAAATAAAAAACGAATATCGGCAATGACAAAATAAGGGGCCCTGGTTCACTGGAATAGCTTGTGACCCGAGACAATACATGACGACTTATGATTGACTCATGGAGACCTTCCTCGCAAATTCAAACTTTAAATTCTCATCCTGTCTCTCATCTGGAAAGGTACTGATCAATCACTGTTTGCAAGTGAGACACGCCCCTTAGACAACACCATGGGATTTGAATGTTCAGTTTTGTTTGTCTCAGATTTTGAAAGTCCAGTGTCCATTTTGTATTGGTCAATATCTCACAAGCTGCACTGACATGATTCTACTGCGACAAGTCATTTATGGACCTGCATGCTTCTTATTATGTTTAGGAAAGAGTATTTTTATCATCTTTGGTTACTTGCTAATTGTACCAATTGCAACATGGGGAAAACTACTTTACTACTATGAAATACCAAATTCATGTACAATACATGAGTTGCAACTAAACTCGTCAAAAACATGTTTATGTTCAATAAGGGGTAAGTATGAATCAGGTAATTCGAAGGTCACTCTGAGAGATAATCTGCATGCTGATGATACGGCACTTTGTCACTTCAAGATGAACAATGGGACAATGCACCGGCTCTCAGGTTGATTTATATTCATGGTTACCTTGCATCCTTCGCATGTGAACACCCCAAAATGGATACCAGAGGACGTATCACCACAGACTTTGCATGGCGTGTTGTCTGGAGGTGGATCTTTGCTGGGTTGTTTTACTGCAGGACAAACACATGACAAACAGGCTTTCAGAAGGTCTGTTCACATCATCCCAACTTTTGAAGCCTTGTACAAGCCAGCAGATTTTGAAGGAATAATGACTATGTATGTAGTTTTCAATTGAATGAGCACAAAGCATACCATCTTTGCATGGAAGGAGCATGTGTGCAATGTGGAAAATGGCACTGAAGCACCCTTCCATTATAGAAATGTCTCATAAGTCACCACTTCAGGTATACATGCGTTCACTTTGGAGTATGCAAATGTACAACTTTCAAGAATTTCAAGACATTTACATGTAGTGGAGGTCACCATAATGATCCTTTTCTAGTGTTTGCATCATTTTGAGAATGCACACATGAGCTCAAATGTAATGCAAATGATAGAAAAGGACCAATATATTTGCCGCCACTGAGCTTCTAAAGAGTCTCATATTTTTAAATACATGTACACATACATGTAGTCTACAGATACTATGGTGGCCGAAGGTAAGTCCTTGTACATATTACCACCTTCATCTTGCCCCCTTCAACATTAAAAACTTCAAATCTTATCAAACAAATGGCCTCCCAAAAGTTATTTACATGTTAACTTCAAGGCCATAAAAAGAATCATGTTCAATATGGGGGTGTAGACTGTAAATTAGCCAGGACGATCAACCATTTCTCAACCACCAGAGTTGAAAGATCTGTCTGTCCCTTCCCAGCCCAGGAAATTTTTTTTTGTACAAGCAGAGGCAACATTTCCCCTACATGTAACTCAGTACATGTATTTTGGAAGGAAACGAAGATATTTTCACAAACGTTAAATGAAAAAATGAAAGAAAAATTGTGGCCTTGTAAATTTTGAATAAGCTAAAACTGCCTGTTCAAGCTTCTATTTGGTTGTATATACCGGTAGGAACCGGTTGACGGGTGGCTTCGCGAGAAACTGTCAACCACGCACTTTCCATTAGGATGCCAACATCCACTTTATCCTGATTAGAAATGCCATCAAATGGTGACTGCTGATGAAGTGCATAGGAATTTCCCCACCAACTGGAGAATTTCAGTTGGCAATGCAAGGCTTATACCTGTTACATGTACACGTAGGTTTGATCCCCATCACAGCAAGGCTGTGCATTTTTTGTACATAAAAGCTACCAACACCATGTACATGCCGTACATGTACATGTATGCTAAATTACAATTCAAACATGAACTCTCTGGCCTGATCTGGGTAAAGTGACAAAAGCTCAAGGAAGTCCTCCCCCCAACCAAAAAATGTCCCAAGATACTCCTGGACATTATCCATAACATGCATGCCTTGTACATGTACTTGGTGGCCCGCACCCTTGCTGTCTGTGGTAGGATGCTTGTCAGATACTGATAACCCTTTCACCTTCATAAATACATGTAGGGATGAAGGAAACGGTGAAAAGGGGAAATGAGGGGGGGGGGAATATATATAAAAAGGAAAAAAAAACTACCGCTAACAAAGGAAGCAATCAGATGGAAGTTTAGGGAACACTATTCACAGTGAAAAGGGCAGACTGTATTACTCAAAAATAGGCCTGGACATTTTTCAAGATCATTTTATCTTACAGAGAAACACGTACATGTATGTTGGTACTGGTACATTGTTCCAAATTTCACATTTGTTTAATAGAAAAAAATCCCAACATTCACATCATTTTCAGATTAGACAATAAACAGGGTAAGTATTTATGCTGTATTGCCTATTCACACAGTACATATTTTGATCTGAGGAAATTCTGGTGTATACATTTTAGTGAAGGTGACTGACTGCAAGATACATGTAAATCTATTATGTCAATGCCTGGATGCTCACCAGTACAACCCATTCAGCAAAATCCAATGACAGGGTCAAAGATTGTGAACAAGGTCAAACACCTTTAGAACAAGGTTGTTGGGAGTTTCACAAGAGGCTCATTTCTGCTCATATTGAAGGACCAAATCACAGATAGCTTTACTACGAACAAAAGCCTTGTGGTGCTAGCAAATACAAAAGTGAATGTATTTTATGAAATATATATTTTCCAAGATTCACATGTTGAGATATACACATGTATTCTCCAGTTTGTTCTGAGATCTAAATGTATACTTAGAACCACTGTTTTTTATTTTTGGAAACAAATCATTTCTAAGAGATATTTTTCAAAGTTTTTTAATGAGATATATTTCTGTAGTTTGTTTTGACGAGTTATTAGTACAGTGTATGTTTTTTCCAAGTTTGTTTTATGAGATATAAATCAAAGTTTGTTTCTTAATACATTTGGAAAAAAATCAATTTCATAAAAAAATGATAAAAAAACATATATCTCATAAAACCGATTTATTTCAAACAATAAAAAGAAAGTGTCTAAAAACAGATATCATAAGAGCAAACTCAAGAATACATGTACATACAGTGTACTGTATAAGTGAACTTTGGAAAAAACAAATCTTTAAAATCAAAGTTGAAAAAAGTGTATTTCATGAAAATGAGTTTCAAAAATATATACTTCACTTTTTGAAAATATATACTTGATGGCACTACAGGGCTTTCCTGACTTGGTGCAGGAAAAAAACAATGTAATGTCTACACACAGAAGCACTGACAAGAGCTGATGACGTACTAAACATGAAGTCAGGGACGATGCTCATTCATTAAGTACAGACCCATACCTTTCTTAGCATTGGAACTGTTCCCAACTGACATCATTAACAAGACAGCTCCAGATGTTCATTAAGCCAATGCATTCTTATGTTTTTCAAGCTAGTGGATCAGTGAAAGGTGCTCAGAAAGCTTGATGTTGCAATCAAGCAAAAATGAACAGGTGCATCTGGGTCCTTACAGAAACACATGTACCAACAAATAAAAGTACATGACATAAATATATGAGGGGGGACAAATGTGCATTAATTTGTCACTATCAAGCAGATTGATATGTGTTTTCCTGTTTTTTGAGTAGTCCAATGATAAAATTAGAAGGGATAGTGTAGCAGACTGCGAGGCCAAAGAGTGACGTTTTTCAGTACGAGTTTATAAAACACAGTTACAACTTTTCAGAAAAAACAGCCACCGCTATGCAGTTACATGTATATTTTCTTACGCTTTTAAGACAAAAAACATTTGGTTGAAAACCTCTCATCCTGGAGAAAAAAAGTGGGACAAAAATACATGTACCGAGATTTTAATTTTGCTAGGCTCTGAGATGTGTGGTGTTTTAATTTTACTTGTTCATGCTAAACGGACTTACAATATAGTATTCATTGTTCTCAATTTACAAATGTATTACAGCAAGTTCTGTAACATTGCTTTGCAGTCAAACCACTGGTTATATTAAATACATGTATCACACTAAATTCCGTCATTTGCAACAAACCAAAACATCTCATACAGTAGTTTGCCCACATGCTTACATGCAATACTTTCCAATGAAGCAGAAAAGGTAGAATCTACCACAAACTAGGCTAGCCGTAGTACCTGTACTTCATTCACATACAGTACAGTTATTTGCAAAAGTTCAAGACCACCTTGAATTTTCTTGGTATTTCTGTCACTGGGCCTGCATTACACTGTTTCCCTGAACGATTACTTAACATGATTTTACAGTGGTGCATACCGCAGTGTAGTGCTATATACCCATTTGAATGAAATTTTTCGCAAAGGCAGGTCTTGTATGATACATGTATGCTGTCTGCAAGGCAGCATGGGTAAAAAAAATATACCCGGCAAGAAATGAAACCGAGAGGTACCCCCCCACATGTGCAATCCCTATACACA
>NW_019091409.1:1120057-1131500 GCF_001949145.1 Acanthaster planci
CATACCTTGCTGCATATGAAAAAAAAGCCAGTCTAAGCAATCAGAAATAAGGGAGGGCACACTGAATATTAGACTGTTAACATGTCAAATCATGGAAATGCAGTCAAAAAAGTTCAACCAAGGTATCAAGGTTACACATTGAAAAGAAACATAAGTTGCCATGATTGATTGGTATTAGTTTGGTTTTCCTTCAGGTTATATGCATTTTCTATGGGTGGTCCTAAATTTTTGCAAATGACTGTACATGTACATGTACAGTACAAATACCGGTAGGCCTATGTAATGTACATTATCACATGGCACTGAGATTATCACATGGCACTGAGATTATCACATGGCACTGAGATTCTGGCCAAACTTTGCGCCACAGGCATGTCACCTTTGCCAAATATGACAGTGACACACATGTACACGTACACTGTTATTTTACACATGTACATGTATGTCAAATGCCATGTGTTAGGGCATGCAAATGAGCTAACAACAGGGCAGGACATGCAGTTTTCAAATTGTGGTTTTCATTATCCACTTTTGAGCCCTTTATTCCACAAAAAGAAAAGTAAACCAGAAATGTGTTTTCCTCTGACAGCACAACTTTGACCCAAATGTATACATGTACATTCATTAACCTCACTGAGCAAACACTGGTAAATTACATGTACCATCAACAAGAAATACAAGCCAGACAGCCCTATATACTGGCACTTCTCTTTTCCATATCAAATTAAACAAGCATACAGTGCCTAAACTCCCAAACCACACAGAATATACCTGTCATCACAGCTCACTGAAACAATACAAAAAGCAATTGTGCTTTTGCTGTTAGTTTGTTGACAACACACAATTAGGGAGAAAAACCACAAGATAAGGATGTGAACATGGATGTGGTAATGCATAATCGGTTTGTTGAACACATTGCACTCAATACAGAGCTATGGCAACTATCAGTGGCTTTTCATGGGTTTTCTTATTTAAAAAGTATAGCAGTAGCACAGGTTTGGTGGCAACAAAAGTTTTCGTTTTGTTGGATACAAGTACTACATTTAATTTAATGCTTTGTGAGGAATCAATGAGAACTGCAAATGGAAAAGATACCTTAGATACTGCACAGAAAAATCTGAAATTGACAAGACTGGCCTGTGGATTAGAATCACATACTGTACACTATCCAATTGCACGTACAAAGATTTTGTTTTACAGTAAATAAGAAAGTCAAATTTTATTGCTATAAAAGCTTTGTCATTGTATACATGTACGTGCACACATGTATACATGCTCCATTATTTACGGAGTGAACCAGTCAAGATTTCCTAGCCCAAAACAGCTGTGTCATGATGTGTACTGGAGTCAATTTTTGTGGTCAGGGTCAACCAAAAAGGGACATGCTCAGCTCCGGGAACCGAGAAAGCATCAGACAGAAGTGGGAGCATATACAACCCATACTATACACTTGTGTACAAGGGGTGGGTGTACCTTTGTTTGTTGCCTGGTAATGAGGGCAAATACATGTACGGGTACATGTTTCACCTGTTTACAGAGACTGAGTATCTATAAGGATTCCAACTTGTACTTGTCTGACTTGTTGACAAATACATGTATGCATGCTTACACTGTACAATATGTACTGTAGCTACAGTGCGTATTCTACACATGATCTCACTGGTCATGAAAACCACATGACAGGTAGAATTTCAGAGAATTCACCCGGAGTTAACCATGCCAAATCTAACACGGTTGTACAGTAAACTTCCAGGAGAACAGCTACATGTACTGTCCAAACACAATCTGTTCCAGATTTTTGACCTTCATAAAACTGTAAAGCAGAGGGGCTGGGGTGGAAGGGCTAGAGGAAGGGGAGACGCCGACACCACTTTTTATGAAGGTGCTGTTCAAAGCAGATAATATTGGACAGATGGTGGCCGCCTTCATGGCACTTTATCAGAGCTGTACATTGAGAGAGTAGCCTTTTCAGACTATGGAACCAAAATGGCTGTACACTATGTGTGCAGTACAGCATGCAGCTATTGTCTGCTCATTGTCCATGTGCACTGACACATTTATAATCTGCCATTTTGGTGCCAACAATTGAGACATTCACACTGCAACTCTCTCTGTGAACAGCTCTGCACTATATGTTGGCTGAAAAGGGTACTTGATGTCAACCCTCAACATCAAATTTTTTTCAGACATGTGGCATTGAATACTTACTTGTTAAATGAGTAATTGTACTTGCCCAGTTGATATTTGCCATATCAGGCCAAATTTCACAGCCCTGCTAAGCACATGATTTTACATTAATAGACGGCTGTAAATTTCATGAAAACCGTAAGCAGTAAGAATGTCAAAAGGCATAAGGTAGAGGGTTTGTGGATACACCATGTGGAAAATACATGTATCTCTTTTGAGTATGTGTGGCTCTGAAAAGAACCGGTCACTCGACGTTTCGGGCAGTGAGTGCTCTGTCCATCTTCAGGACTCACTGCCCGAAACGTCGAGTAACCGGTTCTTTTCAGAACCACACATACTCAAAAGAGATATTTTCCACATGGTGTATCCGCAAACCCTCTACACATACCTTATCGTATTCCACCATGCAAACCTTCAAGAGCTAGTCAAAAGGCATGTTTACCTTGGAGGAAAAATTTGCTTACTGTAGTGATAAAACAATAGAATTCTCTGTGCGCATACGATCATAAGCACAACCATGCCAAGCACTACTATGAAATAGTGCTTAAGGTTAGCAAATTTTTCTACATTAGTAAGCACAACTTTTCTGGTAACTGTTAAGCAACTCAATGAAAATTGGTCTTTAACCATAACCAAAGCCCTGACATCGGACCCTTTTCAATTGCATGCACAGTACTATACGTGATGAAAGTTGTGTGTGCAAACCAATGGGATTTGGTACCTTGACACATGGTTATTTTACAATTCATCTTTTATGCATGTTTCTTACTGTGGAAAGGTGCCCTGCTAAAAATGCAAAACGTGCATCATGTCAACCTCATCCCCAGATGTTACTTTTTTTCTCACAAAGAATCCAATAGTAACAGCTGGGGGGGTGCACTGCTCAACACCATGGGGACAAGGTTGGAATCATCGGTACGGCCCATAATCCCAAAATTTCGGTACATTTTGTACACGACATGCCTGCTCTGGAGACTCATGGAGGCAGCACGCATGGTGCATGAATTATTTTGCGAATGAATTGTACTCAAAGCATATTTTAGTGTGTAGAGAGGAAAAAAGTCAAAGGCAGATTTTCCAACTGCTCTTTTTGGCCATGCCAAACTGCACTTTTCAGGGCAAAAGTACCTGTTCATCAGACATGTTCTGAAGATTTAATTGCCCAAGAGAATAAATTACTTGTCCCTGGCAATCGGACAACTGATAATGTCAAGGTGTACTTGATGCTATTGATGTTACTTTGAGCACATGTTCACAGTGCCTTGCAGGGTGCTAGAACAGTAGAAAGCACCCAACAAGTTCTTGTGGGGCACCCCGCGAGAATTTCACAAAATATATTTAAAGTTTCCATGTTTTTGTTTTCTTTATTATTTTTGTTATCTTAATTGGAATTTTTCTTGGAATTAGGATGCAGGGAGGGGACAAATAACATTCTAGGTCATGCTACATGTAAGTGAGCGACTAACCTTTTCTGCACATTCCAGCAACTAAACATTTCTGAAATCGGCAGTATTGGCAGAGAAGCCTTGAGGTTGGAGTCACATCACAAGTCCCAGATGATTGACACTTGAAGTTGGGCATTCCTTTCTTAGTGCTCCGAATGAAGAAACTCTACCAGACCCAAAAAAAATTATACACAGATTTTAAAAACTGATTTACAAATTACTCCTGAACATTAGAGGTCCCTCGCCAGAAATCCTTCCTCAGAACTTTCCATGTACTCCCAAATCAAGTAATGCGTGAAAACGGAAAATGGACACATCATTACTGGTCATGTTTGCATTTAAAGGGCTAGTCCAATGCATGTGGAATTTCAGTAAACAGACATTAGGAACTGTCATGCCATTTGGCAAAGCACTCGAGTTCAAAGTTCAGAATGTTACCTAAAACCTAGGACGACATGTACTTCCTAGCGAAATACCAATGTACATGCGTACAGGCATATACCAAGAATTTGTCACCCAGCAAAAACAGCTCATGTGACCATCATATTGATATAATGCACAACACAAGATGTCCGTGGGCTTTTGTGTGTAATTTCACTCGCTTCCCCTGCCCCATGACAAGCACCAGCAGCTGGGCTTTACCTTTCTCAATGCAAGGAAATCCTTCCTAATGACATCTCACAAATGCACCCAATAAAACCTTCCCATTTGCACAAATCATTACGGGGGATCAATGACAAAAACACCCAAATAAATCGGACAAGCATTGAATGGACAGTGTTCCACACAGTATCGTACACTTATGATAACATGAAACATAATCGTGTAAAAATAGGTTTCTACTAATTTACTATAAATTGGAACAAAATATATTTGAAATTAATATGAATAGCAGTTAAAATGACACTAATGCTGAACAAAGGCCATGATACTTGAATTGCATGTCGGTCTGATGAGGACAGTACCGGTATATGTGTACGTCCAGCAACATACCTTGCAGGCCTCACATATTTGAGCTCCGAAGTACCGGCCAGTTGCCTGGTCCCCACAAACAGCGCACATGACCTGCCTGCAACTACTGGAGACCTTGGGGGACTTTGTGCACGTATCTCGGACAGAACTAGAAGGCATGCTCACTAGGCTCTCAGAAGTTGTCGTGGTGACCAACTCATCTTCCATTTTGCTCCGGGGGATGGGGGCGGGGTGTTAGAGCGGGAGAGGCTCAAATCAGCTAGGCAAGGACTGTTGTGCTGTCAAGCCCTTGTAATTGACAGAGTTCGTCACAGACCTTGGAAACAGAAGAAAGGAGGTAAGGAGAGGTCAACAAGAGAACTTCTGAAAACTGGATGACAAAACAATGTATTACCCACCTTGAACAATGTGATCAGAAATACACATGTACATGTAGTTATAAAAACCTCTGTGAGTCTGCTATGACAAGGAAAGTTGTAGGGCTAAATCCTTTTCTTTATTGTTTTCATTCCTGATCAGCAAGTTTCCTGTTATAACAGGAAAATCTGCGAAGTCTGGAAAACAAGGTTCAACTGTACAAACACTGACTGATTCGAGTGGTGTAGTAAAACTACTGTAGCCTCCTGAGGTGATCCATGGAGAATTCTATTTTCCCTAGCGAGGGAAAATGGAGTGCTCTTTGGATCACCAAGGGAGGCTGGTTTTACTCTACCACAGTCAATATTTGATTTATAACACAGTCCATATTTGATTTATACCACTGCTCTCACAGATTCTGCTTAATTTACTATGTACGAAATAACTACATGTAATTAATATGATCAATCTACATCAGGGCTTAGTTTTAAAGGAGCGCGATCGCATTCACGCTCTTCCGTGCTCCTTAATGTTTTAAAAATTTAAGAAGTGCATGGTTTTTCAAACTAGCAGATGTTTATTTATGACAAGCCCCTTGAATCTCGTTGGGTCGACAGTAGCAAACGAGTCTGAAAATTGAATGTACTAAACACAAGGGCTGGTGATCAAAGTCTTTGAGTTGTGCGTGCGTGCTTGATGAATCCCGCATTGCAACACACAAACATGATAGCGCATGAGGGCGGGCCTAGTGCCTGTGGGAGAGCCTATGGAATTCCATGGACGCACGTGGCCACACCTGGCCGACCTCTCTCCCAGAACGGGTCGAGTTCAGGCGCTACATTCTCGGGTGTTTGTGAACAGCAGAAGTGAGTTTGTGAAAAACCCTGTAGTGGCTGGAGATGGTGTGTGATTCTGTTGCGTGTTCGTGTGGTTCAAGCGTGAGAACAACGTTCGCTTGTCGAGAACAGAAAGTATGCCACAGGAAAGAAAACAGTCTCTGGCGGGTAATGTGCCCGGTGTTCTATACGAAAATGCACTGGTCAAAGTAGTATTGTGAGCGCAGGAACGGATGCATGATGAAAACAATCTGCAGTGGACGTGCAATACGTTTTAAAATACCAAAAGGACAGGATGCACACGAGCAGTAAATTCAGAGCCCCTGTAGCTGCGAAATGGATTGTAGGGTGAGCAAGGAGACTAGTCAAGTTAATAACTCATTAAACTCAGTAAAAGATGTTAAATTGTGTTAATTTTATTGAGTATGTTTACATTAACTTGGTTTTTGTTAGCGAGAGTCATGCCTGCAGTTAAATGGATACATTCCAATAACACAAAACACTCTTCCTTCTTATCCTACATGGCAAAAGAATTCATGAATTTGTGTGACAATCCAGACACAAAGAACAAGTTAAACATGCCGTCAATCAATCAGAGTATTTTGAGCAGGAACATCTACTGAATTATTGACTGATATGGAGTGAGCAAACTACAGTGTACATGTACATGTACTTCACATCACATCAGCGTAAGACAGGAATACAGTCCATGTAATTGGACAGTGCAAAATGAGGATTTACATGTACATGTACCTGTATTTACATGTACATGTACCTGTATTTACATGTACATGTACTTGCTGCATTTAAATGAAGTAATGTTTTAGATTCATACAAGAGAAGGAATACACGTATATGTAATTTCATTTCATGACAGATGGATCATTCCATTTCTTTTGGCACACATACATGTATCATGTGCATGGTGAATCATTCCATCCAATTAAATTGTTCTCAACAATATACTGATAAATATTACAAATTCATAATTTACATGCAAACAATCTCAGAACACACAGTTTTTCCCAATCAGGATACAGTGACAGTTTATTGCACATGAGCTTCAACACCTGTTGAATGAAAATTGAGAAATTAATGTGTATGGAGACATGTGCACATACATACAGTATGTACATACGTGCATGCAAAAATCTGTACCATCAAAATATGTGTGCAAGTGGCATGTTCCCAGGTCAGCACCACCTTGTTGGTTTTTATGAGTACCATGGTGCACCCCGGTCCCACACACAGCACCTACGTACATGTACATGTACCTGCCACACAGATGCCAGTACCCCAATCATACAATACATGTACATGTATGTGCATGGTTCCTTTAGGAACGAACACATAAACATCGTACCGGTACTTATTGTGCAAGAAATTCAGTTAATTAATTATAATGGAAATCTTTTTGAACACGAATTTTTCATACATGTACGTTGTAAGTATGACAAACAAATGAAATATGGGCAGAAAGTCCAGAAACTTACCGCAATAAACATCCACCGATGTTTCCAATGACACCACCAGTACCTACATGTATGCCTACTTAACAGCACACACAACCTACATGTACATTCATGTACATGTGTACATGTACGTGTGCCACTCACACAAGTGTTTGATATGTGTAACCAAAGAGGGCAAAGAGGCGTTCTGGTACAAAGTTCAGTTCTTATTCAAACCTTGGCTAAAAGATCTTGTATTGGTAGGACTTATCTTCAGAAATACTATAGGCTATCAATCCTGACCCTCAGCTGACTGTAGAGTAAGATAAACCCGCTGCAAATGAAACAAATCACTCAAGTGCAGTTTTCACCATAAGTACATGTACATGTAACTATGGCACTGTCTAAGTTCACCAATACCATCCTTCTGACCATTAACAAAGCATGGAGATTAACTTCTCAGTTCAAAGCTGCAGTGGGATTTAGAAGTGAAAACATCTTGGAAACATTAGCATGTTTCCATGGCAACGGTGGCAAATTATTTCTAATGACCGAAAACACTCACACACAATAAGACCTTGAGAATGCACAAGTGACGTACATGTACGTGTATACGTCCATGTTTTCTGTGAAATTATGCAACTTCACAGTAATAGATGCCGAGAGGCAATGTTTCAGAACAGGTTTGTGGTCCTTCAGAAATACATGTAATACAACTGCATGCTTGCATCCATGCATCTAAAGACTTCCCCAGGGTGCACGAGATGTTCCTCCCTTCGTTATGTGAAGATACATCACTTTTTATTAGCAATACTAACTGCATGGGGATGATGCATACTTAGTACTGTACTCTGCACGTACATAGTGTGAGCAGTTAGCAATGCAGCATACATGTACTTCATGAACAGAGCGAAATGCAACTGGTTGGCATGGATGCATTGTTTGTTACACTCCTGCAGTATTTTCATTGGCCTAGAGTGATCATGTTACTGGTCTACAAATATGCATGTTACCCTCATCTGTAGCGTATCACATCAGCTGTGACAGTGTGAGCTGTACCAGCTCTCACATCACTGGTATCCACACTATTTCCACATGTATTGGACATGTACTGTTTACAATGGTAAACTGTGGTTAGATCAGCAAATCAGCATACCCATATGATCAACTTTAATACATGTATCACTTACTGAATTTTGTTAATTTCTGTTGCATACTGTAGGCCTACCAGTACATGTGTATGTCTTAGACTCTTTGCAATATCTGAAGTACATACATGTACTTTGTACATGTAGAGACATTACACATACCGGTACATGTACCGGGTACGTACATGTACATGACACTGTGGCGTCATCATGAATTCATTTGCGACACTCATTAGACAACACTGGCAAATTGTTTTCAAAAGCATAAATCTGACTGGATACCGATACAAAACAAAAACCCCAAATGACATAAACATTCACGCATATTCAGGAGTCCCCCCACATTTTTTTCAACAAGCATTCATGCAGAATTGATCACTTTTATTTCTGCTTCACTGAACATGAGTTCAAACAGCACAACACTGACCTACTCCTGCATGCAAAGAAAACTAACTCAAAATAATACCAGCAGGTGCACACAGGAACCCCCTCTTACAGTATTGAATCTGCAGTGATTGAATTACAAAATATGAACAGAAAAGAATAGTATACCAGATACTGGTACATGTACATGTACCAGTAGTAAGAAGGAAACACCTGTCATTCATCAGTGCACAAATACATGTATTACAGTCTGAAAGCCTTACAAGTGCTACAAGTGTACTGGTTTATTAATGAAGACATCTTGGAACATAATTCAGTATGAACTCGCTCAAACTCACTCATTTGGCTCCAGTGTGAAAAGGCCCTTTAACTGTAGTTGTTAAATACATTTATGAAATAAGTAGATGTGCATGTACATGTACTAACAAGATTTGACGCATCCATTCACAGGACCCCATTTTCTTTCATTATCTTTTTCAGTCAAACAGATGTTCAATCAAAAGTGAGAAAGAGGAAAAGACTTCAGTTGCCATAAACCACGGAATGAATCCAATATTGGAAGTCACGCACCGGAACAAATGGTCTGGAAAGAGTTTTCCATTCCAGTCCAAATATTACTTTTAAAGTTAATCTTTAGTTTAAAGGTTATTTTTGCTCAGATGACCCTATTAGTTATCACAAGAGTGTGAATGGAACACAAAATAATGTAGTGCAACTGTGCCCCATATACAGAACAAAGGCGCTCTACATTATTCTGTGTTCCATGAGCACGTGACAACGAATTTACCTTCAAGCAAACTTGACGGGCTGATGCACACAAATGTGACTCCTTTGAATTCACAGTAAATTTTGCAGGGGCTTGTGCATTTTACTTTTAGCCTAAAAATAGGGCATTGCATCAAGTTAAAATAGCACATGACATGTACGTGGGGTTGGACATCTACCGTACAATTTGTCACACTGTTCCCATGAATCAACCAATCAGAACTGAGAATTCAATTTTGCCAGAAGATAACTGTTCATGTACACTGTAGTGCAGAGAATGTTGTGTCTCTCTGAACAAACCAAGCTACTCAAATTAAAATGAGCACAGCAGTTTCAGATCTCTTACAGTTCGAGAAGTAACGTCAGTGTAACTAAGCCTTTTTCGAGAGCTGTTTACTGTTTCAAACTTTCAATATCTATTAGCTTTCAATGGTCAGAATAGATTTTTGGAAACTGCTTGAAATTTCTGGTCATCGTTTGTAGAGAAGTGCGAAAAGGCAAAGGTCTGGTTTCAACCTTCAAACTTAATTTTCATTTCTAGATGGGATATGTCTGTTTTAGTAGAAACACGGGGAGATCATGTGATAGTGGTTTTTGATTTGATGACATCACAGAATTTGGTGCATGTCATTGGAAAATCTAGTTGATGTCATTACTCATTGAAAAATGCAAGATAGTATCTCCAAAGTACATGTACAGTGTAGGGTATTAAACGATGAATACTGAGGAAACTGATCATCTCCATTTCAACAGTCCCTTCAGTAACTTCTGGGATGCCTTCATAATTTTTTCAACTCATAAAGTTATCAGTGTTTACTTTTGTCCACTTTCAAGGAAGTACTATTTATGGATAAACAAATCTTAAATGTTAAAAACTACCTTAAAGTGCAAGAGGGTACCCCTTTCATGTAATGATATCAGTCGTCCTTTTGCAGTGCTCAGCTTATCCTTCTCAGCATTTTAGTAATTTGATTGGGAATATAAAAAAATTCCCAGTTTCTGAGTTAATTTAATGAAACATTTACAGCATTTCCAGCTGTCCCACAAATCAAGGTCACATGCCTTTCCACTGCGACGTACATGTTTGCATCCATAACGGATGCACAAAATTTTTTTTAAATATCTTCTTCTTACTCAAATCCAGTCTGCATCCGTGGGTACACGTACGCGTGGGAGAAAGAAAATATTACTAGAAAACATTAGACGATTGGCACAGCCTACTTGCTTTAAGTTTGATTATCTGTGACGCAGAAACACAGAAAAAGTTATAAATAATCAAGCTTGAATTGAAATATAAATCTAACTATCCGTGCACGATGAGGTTCATTTCTTCAAATTCTTTCGTCAATTGAAAGCTGTGTGGCAACTAATCTGATATTTCTGTGCTTTGTTGATGGGTAATACACATTTTTTTACGACAGACAAGAAAGATGAACGTGTCATTTCGTGTCATGTCAAAACAAATTTTCTTCAAGTTTGCCTGTAACAAGCAGATCACTGGCCAAGGCAGATTGTGCAAAATGTACCCCTGTGTTACTTTATCTAGGATCCAATGGATGTGACACACTTTCTCAGCTTTCTCTGCATGTAGGCCTACATGTACAGTGTATGTATCTACCTGACGCATTGCACCTGTCAACCAAGTCAGTAACTTGGTTACTGAATCGAAAGTCACACACAAAAGCATTCTCCAACAAGCAAAAATGACCCATGAATGGACAACATTTTAAACAACCAATGACAAAGTGAACACCTGTTTTGTCAAAATGACATGCATGAGTGGTTTCTGTATGGGGATGCCATCCTTACCGACTATGCATACACATTATTGGAAAGTAATGATTTTGACTTCTTAATTTCGTCCTGTGACGTTGATTTCTGCGTAAAACTTACGGATC
>NW_019091409.1:1136563-1151189 GCF_001949145.1 Acanthaster planci
GTACGATTGATACAAGCCTATTGTATCATGAAGATTGAAATGGGGATTGGGGGCGCGCTTTGCGTACCCAAAAGTTTTTCAGCACAGAAGCCCTTATTTTTTTGAATCCCCCCCCAAATGGGCATTTTTGCATTTAAAATGTGCCTTGAGACACCTTTTGCCATTCCGAAATTGACATATGAGAACCCAGCAACGGATATTCAAGGGCAGGGTGGCGTTAGAAATAATTGTCAAAGAGATAAGCGGTAGGTAATGACGGACACGGTCAAGGAGAATTTACAAATTGCGGAAAAATACATTAAAAATTTTCGAAACTTACGGAAACATGCAGAATTTTTGTCTCTGTTTCAGTGAAACTTATCCTCAGGCCATAAATTATTAAATACCTTGGGCGCATATTACCGATTGGAACTCACTGGCAATGCAAAATTCAAAATTTCCGATACCGCGATACTAGTTACCGGGAGGGGAACCAAGTATACTACCCTACCGGAAACACCGGAAACTACCAAGAAATTGTAACCGGAAAACGCCGAAAAATGACAAGGAAAGAACAGAAAATATCAGGCGGTGTCGGAAAACACCAGAAAACCTACTGGGAAATGCTGTAACCAGTTGTCGAGCAGAGGGCGAGCATCTGCACAGCTACCGGTCAACATATTGAAGTTAAAGGGTGCGGTGAATTAATTCAGGCCGCGCCCATATGGCGTGCATGCAAAGCATAATCCGCGTATACAAATTTGTCTATTCTTAGTAGAGATATCTCTATTAGGAACAGAGATATCTCTTTAGGAATAGAGATATATCTATCAAGTTAGGAATAGAGATATCTCTATTAGGAATAAACAGGTGTCTCTGTTATGAATAGACAGATATCTCTATTAGGAATAGAGATATCTATTTTAGGAATAGAGATATCTCTATTAGGAATAGACAGATATCTCTATATTAGGAATAGAGATATTACTAGTAGAAATAGAGATATCTGTATTCCGGGATTAAATGTTATCTTTGCAAGCCATACCCATGCGAAGCTGCTAACCTACGAGTTTCAGTGCTAGCCAAGTGAATCGCACACGGCCTATTTTCATCTGATGTGAACTGGAGGGCACCCTACCACAACACATGAATTATTATTTCTCATTACGGATTTGCAGCTGGGAGTATTAATGTTAATTTGGATTTTTTTTGCCCTGCCCAACGTGTATTGCAACACTGTTTACTCAGTGGGTGTGGCACTGGCACAGCCCTCACATGAGCAAGAATATTATGCATTTTTTTAAAAATAAAAATCACCAAATACTGTACATGTATATAGTTTGAGCAAAGCAAGAAGAACAAGTCTTATACATTTCCCGCAGTTTGTAGTAAAGCGGGAAATTATTGTCCTGTAAATTTGAATAACACCAAGCGTAAAGGTTCTGATTGGTCAATAAGAAGGTGCACTTATGTAATCAGGAATGTCAGGATGAAAGGTTTAACGGGGGTCAATTTTGTAAATGGTCAGTGGTTATATGTGCCATTAACCTACAACAACATAGATGGTCAGTTCTGGCGAGCACACCCATAAACGCGCGTTCAAATCGGCACAATGGAATTGTTGATAAAATTATTAGGTGAAGTCCAACAATAGCACGGGAAGAGCGCTGACAGTTTTTGGACACAAGTTTCCCGAGCATTTTTGAAATTTGTTATCTCTCATTTGTCTTGGACGTCGTGGTCTCCAATGAAGTGATTCGAAAATATAGAAAATGACGTGTGATGCAGTAGAAGTAAATAGGGTGCATGGTTTTGCTCAATAAACGGTACTAGGCCTATATATTGTGTTTAAAATCCAAGATAGCACAAGAGAGAAACTGCAGCTGTCCATATTGTATTAAGACTGGGGTATATAGACAGGAGTACAAACGAAAATTTCCTTATGGATTCTATTTCGAGAAAGTTTCCTACGATTTATTTTACACTGAGCCGTTGATGTAATTTTTCCGTTCTGGAATTTGAGACATCTTGTATAGAGTATAAACATGTCATAATTGGAAATCATGCTGAAAGAATAGAAGGAAAGAAACGAGCGTCAATTCTTGTGCTGCTCTATCGCCAAAATTAAGAAAGATGAGTTTAGTGTTTTATAGTGTAAGGAGAGAGAAGATGGGCAATTACGTGCATACAGGCATCCCTGAACATGCTCTGGCAGCCCCCTATTCAAAAAGTACTGAGTCAACACGTTTTGGTTACGCAGTTTTCTCTTGCAGTACAATGGGAAAATTTTGGTGCCATTTTTATAGATTATACCTGAAAGTAAATAGACATAAATAATATTCAAAAATTGCCCATTGTAAATAGCCTTTAACAAGGCGGGGCAACAGTTACAGCCTAATACCATGTACTGCAGTTGCATAAGTCTGGGCTAGAAATGGGGGTGGGGGAGGGAAAGGTGGGGGATGTCTTGCCTGGCAATGGAAATTTGAAAAGGGGCGGGGACTACACAATATACACTGTACAGGGGCGATGTTCATGATAAAGATGTACATCTGTAATTTGTACTAAATTCACGCAGAATCGCATATACGGCTTTATAAAATGGTTCTCCTTTTAGTAATGTTGCAAATATCTTAGTTTTTTGAAATCCTAAAAAGTCTTCACAATCCGATTAATTTCTTATTTTTTTCGCTCATGACAAAAATGTGTAGGGGATTCAATAGCCCCCCAATAGTGGGGGGGGGTATACACCCCACCCCCGGGATTTACGCCCCTGGTGTACTACATTGGTAGGGGGAGATCACTGTCAGTGTATTCAGGCCCCACGTATAGGCCGCAAACCGTATAGGCTAGCCTAACTTAAATATGTCCCATCAATGTGTAGGACATATTACTTCTTACAAAAGCGATGTCCATCCCAAGAGCCTGCCCTCCAATTAGTCCTCTGCTTCAGGTTTTTTTTCTTCTCAGTTCTCTTTTTTCACCTCTCCCCATTTTTAACATGTAGGAGGTCAGTGGTTGATGCAGGATTACTTATCTCATTCATCCTCTCATACCAAGAGAAAAATGCCACACCTCCCAACACTTTAAATTCACTTAGAGATTTATGGTACTTGTTCAGTTAAGTCAATTTAAGGGGCGGGGCTAGTGCCTCTAATGGGGCTTAATGGATCGGCCTATTAATGGTTGATGCCCGATGGTCTCAGAACTCCCCCCCCTTGAAAATCGTTCCACCGCCGTTGATTCTGTTCCCTTTTCATTTTTTTCCTGCGTCCACTGACCACATTTAGTCTGAGTGTCACCCGTTGTACTTCGTGCAAGCTTTGCATACGAGCGCGTGTCTTTTATAACAGATACGCCAAGCTTGGCGCAAGTGTTGACGCCCTGAACAGTTGGACCAGCATAAGCAAGACACGTGTACCTGTTCCAATTTTTAAAATTACATTAAAACTGCGTAGACGAGTGAATGAATTAAGAGAAATGAATTACCTTTCGTTAAAGTTTACAATAATTACCTGATAATCTTTTGTCAACAAATCTAAGAACATAAAGTAGCCTACATTTAAAAACTTTTAGCGTGATTAATCAATTTTTGGCTGGACAAGGTTTCTGTACTGTCAGACCCTTTGCAGTTCATGCCATTTGTGCAGTGGCGGATCCAGGGCGACATCCACACCCCATCCACAAAAGGAACAAAAGCAATTTTTTTAACAACCAGAAAGAGGCATTTTTCTTTAACTTCCGTTCCTCCCCCAAACGTATTCAGGCTCTAACTTTTAGCCTGACCCCTCAGAAAGACCATAAAGTTACTGAAAAGAATGTCAATTTCTTTCGTTCTTTTCCGCCCCAATCATTTCCACCTTCATTCTGCAGAGCACAGACGTTACAACCACTGACAAGCATTTTCAGTGATTTTAATTAGCAATTTAGTAAATAAGCAATTGAAAGAAACTGCATTGTTGATGCAATTATGTGATGCCCTTTTGCATCCAAGCATAGTTGTTATATAGAAAAGGGCAGGAAATCATTTGGCACACAGCCCGAGTTAG
Organism: Acanthaster planci; assembly: GCF_001949145.1. The sequence continues at coordinate 1,140,592 of NW_019091409.1, forward strand.
GCCATATCCCCAATCGACTGGTTGTGACTGAGAATAACTAATATAGGAAGTGGCTGAAGCCGCTGCAGCCGGGTTCATTAAGTTATAAAAAGCCGCAGCCATAACTTTCGGATGAGCCTCATTCCAAGTTGTATGCCCGGGCCGGTACGTACCGGGTTGTTATTGTAATTGTGGGTTGTCGTGACGAGTGATGCGCTGATCGTACAGTAGTGTAGTACTCTCCGTCGTGGTTATGCCATGGTGGTAGTTTTCTCATTTTATGTTTCTACGTCGTGGTGAAGTAAATGTTCAAATCATACTATAATAGTGTTGTTAGTAGTGCAAGGAGTGCAAGGTGGAGCCCTTGGTCTCTTTTACAGCCGCAGAAAGTAAGGGAAATTGTCTTCTTTATAGTAATGTAATCGCGGCCGATGCGGTTTGTTCTAGGATTGTCAGTGATTGTACTGTACATGTTAATCGAGTTGTCACAGGCCTAAACCTGTAAGACGTCTTATTTCGACATAAGACGATTGTCTCGGCATGCTCAATTGATACTCCCTAAGCTGTGGACGACGAACCCCACAATTCGGGGGTACTCAGTCGACAGTCGATATATAGGCCTAGATCCTGATTAGTTTCTCAAGCGTCTTGAATACAAGGCAATGGTCAGTGAGGCCTTTACCTACCCTGCCCCCAGAACTGAGTGCAGCAAACAACAAATTGGCCTATGACGAACCACACAGTCATGACAGTTCTGGGTGTGTAGCTTTCGTGGCTTTAAGGCTTGGACAGAGCGGATGCCACTTGACAGCCCGTACACAAACCTATGAAACTGGTCTGAAAAATTTTGTTTTCTAAGTAAACGACTTGTAATGGTTTTTCCCCTCCATGTATTGCTTTCTGAAGGCTAATGGGTCACTGTAGGGAATAAGTACTGGCGACCGTGTACGGAACTCTTCCCTAACGTTTTATACCCTGACAATATTTCCAAAGCTGCAGGTGAAAACCTAGCCCCACACGTAGGGCTGTAGTGGCTCTCTTTTACAATCTGTCTCTTTTCTGTCACCACCACAGCCCTACTTCAAGGCATGTCTTAAATGCCTGAAATCCAAACTGCAGGATTGTCACAAACTTTGAATGAGAATGAATCAACAAATTTACTTTAATACACCGGCGTATTCTTCAGAGTTTGGACTTTTATATAAGCACCCTAAAGCTTGCTAAAACCGTATATTTTCTGATGTATGGCACCTTGAAAACCGGGCTTGTGGCATTTATGTGCTGACCATGGGCGGCACCATTTTAAAAAACGAAAGCAGTCCTTCTTGTGTCGGATTTCAAGGCACCCAACAGGCGCTCTGGTATAGGTTTTACCATACAAAACTGGTTCCCCATCACACCTTGCGTGAGAGACGAACAAGGAACCCGTGAAATTAAATTTGAATAACATTAATATGCTTGTAACTGTATCACGCTCCACACACGTGCTGTGGGCGTACTATACACTAGTAAAGTGTATGCACAACTTATTACTAAGCAATACTGTAACAACATGAATTATGTATCTACGGCACTTGTCGGATGGCTTGGCTTCCCAACGCAAGAAGCGCTGCTTTTGTTTTCCAAAATGGCGCCGCCCATGGTCAGCATATAAATATCACAGGCCCGGTTTTTCAAGGCGCCATTCATATATGGTTTGGGAAAGCTTATGGTGCTCATATAAAAGTCCAAACTCTGAGGATTATGCTGGTGTAATTAAAATTGTCAATTCATTCTCATTTTGGAAGATATTAGGATTCAAAGTTTGTGACAATCCTGCACTGAGGCATTTAAGACATGTCTTGAAGTAGGGCTGTGGTGGTGACAGATAAGAGACAGATCGTAAAAGGGAGCCACTACAGCCCTATGTGTGGGGCTAGGTAAAACCTTACAATTCTGGAATTACACGCTACCGTACATACATGTATGCCCTGACAAATGATCTTACTTAGCCTGCTGTTAGTCAGGATCCATAGGCCTATCAGTATTTACATTATCATCACAACTTGGACTTTGTATTCTCAAGATTGAATTCAGACCTAGTGTAATTTCAAAGTTAAGGCTTACTTCCCTTAAAAACCTTCCTAGTCCAGAGCCATGAATTAGAATTTTGAAAAGACAGAAGTATCCTATTAGATGTAGGAACTGACAAAGAACATCAGATAAGAATTCCGTATATGGACATCACTTGATCATATTCACTTGCAGTGATAACATGTCCTAAAATGTCAAATTTTGAAAGGAAAATGTTGAAGCATTTACTTAGAAAACACAAAAAAGTTTCCAGGCCAGTCCCATACGTGTAGGTTTGTGCACAGGGTGATATCTGTTTATGGAACTCTTTCCGAACATCCTTTTGACTTTTTGGAGGAGAAAAATAAATAAAAAAGGGAGCTCCAGGTGGTTCAACCCCAGCACAGCACATTGGCCTTTCTGTGATTCTGGGGGATTTACTGCACTAGGCTGTGTGGTCACTCTGTTTTATATGAACTTGATCAACTCATAAGAAGAGATACATACAGGTGTAACTTAGTTGCTCAGTTATCAAGCGATCTGTCGAGCAAATAAAATAAAATAAATAAATATATATGGACCCTCTGATGGTGAAATTGAAAGGAAACTGGAAATTGTTTATTTATATTCAAGACTTATTTGTGGGCATCGTGTCAGCTTTATTAAGGAAAAAATGCAGAACTGGTTAACAACAATTTTTTTTTTACTTATACTTCAATCTTTGTTCACAACTGGGTATTTTACTGTTAGGTTTTGTTTCTTGATCATACATGAATCACTAGGTTTCCAGAAGCATCCCTGTGACAATGACATCACAAGGAATTGATCAAGATGATATTCCAATGCCTCTTCTACAGAAGTTCAAAACTTCTGGTCATCCGTTGTATGCTGTAAGAAAAAACAGAGGTAAGCTGGCAACTTGTTGGCTTTTTTCATTTCAAGAATTTGCGAGATGATCCATCATGTTTAATGTCACATTTCTGATAAGACCCCCAGGAATTGAAACTCTGAGATTTTGTAGACAAGGACTTGCTTGTAGTTTTTGCCCACCAAGAACTAATCGGAACCACAAGAGGACACTCCTGGTCCAGGTTTAACTCTTCAGTCAGGGGTGTGAAAATTCAGCTTTTCAGCTCATTTCAGCTGTTTCTGTTAGAATTCCACTCGAATTTTCATTTTTTGTGTGTCCCTTTCCTATGTAAAATTATGTAAACTTTTTAAATTTCAGCCTTTTTGCTAGCTGTTATGAGCTACATATACTTTTAGCATGACTCCCCTGTCTATTTTTTTTTCTCAGAGGAGTACCTGCGCAAGTCATTGGAGGAAAAGGCCAAGGAGGCAAGATGGAAACTTTCTACAGTCACCAGTGTAGAGGATATACCCACCTGGCCTGACTATGCAACCCAGAATGAGTTAGAGAGACAACCAGCTAAGAGTAAGATTTGAATTGCAAATGTAAACAAATGTGTTAAGAGGAAAAAATGACATTCACACCATGCCACACCTTATTGTATGAATTTTGTGACACGTTTCATGAAAGTGTGCAATGTGTGAGACAAATAATAGGTACTGTATCTTTGTCTTGTACCTGTGAATTTTTTTTCACCTGAGTTATTAAAATATGAAACACGTGGAGTGTTCTGATTTTTGTAAAATTGAGGATCATCTAGCTGCGCAACTAACTTGTTCTGTGAGTCCTGCCCATTGCATAAAGGTATGCACTCTATCATGAAACATCATGGAAAGTGTAATCAGACTACATCAGTAAGAGAGTCAAAACCTATGATGTGGAGTGTAATGTAATTGTGGCTCTTTACCCCCGGCCACTGTAATATTTGAACGTTGATTTGTAATTAATTTGATTCGATTTGATTTGATTTGTAAAAGTGTGTATTTGATTTGATTTGTAAAAGTGTGTACATTTACTAAGAACCAGAGTGGTTTGTGCTTGAGGCTTTGCGAGGAAGACACAAGAAGTTACAAGGACGCTTTGTTTCAATCCCCTATTCACCTTTCCCTGTTGGTTGGTAAGCAGACATACATGTACAGGTATACATGTATGTACATGTCGTGCATGCTGTCCTGTGGACAAAATGCATCGCTAACTGAATTAGCATGATGTCTTTTTATTTCCAGCAGAGCCTGTGTGATTTGGAAATTAAAGAAAGATCATTTCCTGCATTGTAACACTAGGATTGTAAGAGATGGTGACTCATAGTACCAGCAATTAACACCAACTTTGATAAACCCATCCAGTTTTCCGAATGAGTGTGATACATGTAGTTAGTTGGCCAGACTTCCTTTGGGGTAAACGCTCATTGCTGGTAGAAACTTTACCTTGTGGATAACACAATTGGGTGCAAATCAATCTAATGATTGCTTTCTTGACACTTGACAACTTTTAATTTATGCCCATGGTCAAGACTGCTGGTACAGGTTGATCCCATTTGTACCAAATCGTTTGTAACAAATGTAATAGATTATGCGTAGTGCATACTGTTTCAGTGTTCCAGATGCCAAATTTTCAATAACAGCCAAATTTAGGGGGATTCTCTTTCCTTGTTGTCAGTTAAACTTAAGCCAGAGTTTATAAATTTCACTATTTGGAGACAATGGCATCTGTCAGCGGGAACCCTACTGTATCATGACATGACATAAAATGACATCAGAATTGCTCTTGCAAGAATTCTATACCTTGGTGTTGGTCGTATCAGCTGTTTTTAACAGCCTGGAATCCCTTTGAAATAAACCTAAAGAATGTGATTTTTGTCATTAAAAAATATGAATTTCTCCCTTCTTTTGTATGCATTTTGCATCCATCGACTGCACCGTACAATCAATCACATGCATGACTGTGCTTCACAAAATAGAGGAAAGGGGAAAATAAATAGGATAGAGGAAGAAACTGTCACCTCATTTTAAGATGAAATACATGTCTTGCCAGTGCGACAGGCGATGACTGGTAGCTTCTATCAATCACAATGTTCTGAACATAATGGATTGCAATGCAGATGCATTCACTTTTTTTCCCCCCACTCTGCCTTTCGGCTTGTAGGCTGAAACACGAGTTTGAAAGTTTCAGGCAAGAATAGTCCTTGTCCATGCTGGGATGTTACTGGGAAATCCATTGCTCATCATTGTGAGACATTCTTTGTTTGTAATGCAGAGTCCAAGGGACTTGGCCTGGGGAGTAAGGTGTCCATATGGCAAGGAGATATAACCAAATTGGATGTGGATGCCATAGTCAATGCTGCCAACAGGTCCCTTCTGGGCGGCGGTGGAGGTTTGTTTTGTTATAGATCGATCCAAGCACAGTAATAGCAAAAGCCCTGTGTCAGCAATCATACAAAGTGACTGACCCTTGATGTTTTGTCAACAGTAACTTGTACATATGTACAACCCTCCTGCCATTAATGAGGAGCTTTTTGAGTAGGCAGTGCTCTTGGTGCTGGAATTAGATTTGAGAATACTCAGTAGTCAACCAAACCAATCAGAATTCAACAGTATTGACCCTGTTATGTACTGTTCCTAGTATGTAGCCCGTTGGAGTTTGTCAGGTTTGGTCCTTTTACTACATTGACTACTTAGTAGCAGTTGGAGTTTGTTGGGGTTCAGTACTGCTTTTTGGTGCAAGGGCCTAGGGAGTTATGATGTCCTTTTTCCTTGAAGTGTATTCATCAGGATAATGATATATTGGTCACCGATACATCAGGAGACTTTTATTTGGAGACCTATTTTTTTTTCTAACTACATGCTCTTCGTTTTACATTGTTTTTGTTTTGATTGGGGATGTTAATAATGCCAAGAAGAAAAAGACGAGTCTTTAGTCTGGATGTGTCTTGCCCAAGTTGCCTCCCGACTTTGTGAGAGATGGTTTTTGTACTTTATTGCAAGCTTGTATGCTTTTGTTCCTTTATCTACTCCCTAACGGGAAAGAAAAGAAAATCATTTCATTTGAGTGCCCATTGAAATTCGGGGGCAATTTATTTACATCACAAATTAGATACTGGGCATGCTCGGCATGTCCTATGCTAGACGTGCATTAACTTCTGCATATGAGTGGTGATTTCCCACCAAACGACCACCGTTGCTGTGTGAAAGCACACCCATCTCTTGTTCCCACATGGAGTGGATTTACATGTACATGTGCACTGGGCATTCCAGTGTTGTTTAGGGAGCACTGTGGAGATAACACTGCATTTTGGTTTTAAACAAGGGTGGAATGGAAACACGCACCCCCAAGAATCTCCCCCCCACAAAAAATCAGCAATTTACAAGATATTCTTAGGATAGAGATTAAGGTACAAGTTGATCATTCAGAAAATTACTGCCAGTCATTCTTGACTGGAGAATGTTTTTTTTGCCTTTGAACAGTTGATGGTGCCATCCACAGGATGGCAGGGAATAAACTGCTGCAGGAATGTAAGATTTTAGACGGATGTGATACAGGGGATGCCAAGATATCTGCAGGTATAGTCACACCATCCTTCTTGAGGTTTTCTCTCGCCTCTACTTATGATCATGCCTACCCCTTTCTCCCTCCCCTCAAGATTTGTTCCAAAAGCTACTGGGAAGGTTCAGAGGACTTTGCAGGATTGGGGGAGAATCTCGGATGATGTGCAAAGAATGTATCAGTAGTTTCCTGTACATTGTACTGTGGCAGATTTTGAGGCTGGAAAGGTACTGAGCAAAATTGCCTTTTGTAAGTTGCAGTTGGCTATTAATACAGCTGTAGCCCTGCAAAGTCATTTGACAGGTTGGTCCTGCTGGGTGTTGCTGACCTGACCTGGAATTAGCCACTGTCACCAGGCTTGCAATTTTGCCATGGCCAGTTAAATTAAGCTGACTTCATGGAAGGTAACAGAAGGTATTTATATCAAAAGAGCATTAACTTTTTCATCGTAGATATACTGTTGAACATCGGGCCAGGTAGCAGGAATATACAAGGACAAGCAAAAATGATATAAATTTTTCTCTCGCAGTGTTTGTTCAGTGAACACCCTAAATGTCCTTTCATCTCCCGTAGATGCACACTAATCTCGACCATGGTTATCTGCAGCCTGGCTACCTTTGCTTCCATACGCTGCCGATCCTTTCATATTTTAATGTGCCCTTTTTTCAACTTTTTTTCTGTGGTTTTCTTTCTTCTCAGGATATCTGCTTCCAGCAAGATGTAAGTACAAATGGTGACGTGGTTGTTGATGGATAGTTTGATATGAGATTGATCCAGTATCGTGTAATTAAGTCCGTTATTTTTCTTCCTCTTGTTGCATTTATTTAGTTGAGGTAAGTTTACATTTACCAAGATGGAATTTGACTCACAGGCAAAATGACTTAGTACTGGAACACTCGCTTTTCCCATGGTGCTTAGAAGCAGCGTTATAGTTGAGTCCATCACAAGTCCGTTAACAAGACCAGTCATAAGCGACGGGGCGAACAATGACAAAAGAATGCTTACGTCACAGTCATTTGAATAGTTTGTGAGTTGGCTTAGGATTGGACGACTTGTGATGGACTTGGATGGACTGTCCAAACATGCCAAAAGTGCCTGACTTTTTGCCAAATTAGGCCATACATGTACATTAATTAACGTTACTTAACCCTAACCCTCCTCAATCCTTCACCTGTTGGAGGATTGAGGAGGGTTAGGGTTAAACTGATAAAAGTTTCAAAGAGTCAATGGGCTTGCTTACAACCAGAAGTTGTAATAGCTTAAATTATCCAGACTGTAGTCGTGCTTGAGGAATAATTGACTCTTCATTCCAGTGGGTCCAGAGTTTGTATTTTTTAAATTTCAGATGTCATCCACACTGTTGGGCCCATTGTTCGGTCTTGCGGCAGAGACGGTGTGCCCAAGGAATCAAGACAGTTCCTGGAGAGCTGCTACTTGACCTGCCTGGAGAAGGCCCAGCAGCACAACAACAAACAGAGACAGAGGCAGGAGAACCTGGCCAGACTGGAGATGAAGGCGGCAAACTCCACCCAGACCAAAGAAGAAGGGGAAGAAGAAGAGGGATGCAGAGGAGCAGAAGCAGAAAAGGGAGAAGCGGAAAAGGAAAGAAAGGCTGTAGAGATGAGCACCAAAGGAGATGAACGCCTCAAGGAGGAAAGACAGGGCGGCGTCCCTGATGAGAGTGATGGAGCAAAGGTGAGGAAACATGAGCAGAAGGACGAAGGGCAGGGGGACGTTGAAGATGGTAACGCAACCAGCCCAAAAGCTACAGAGACAGACACTGAGAAAGAAGCCACTAAAGTCATTGACAAAGATGGAGGGGATGTGTCGAGGAGGGAAGGAGTAGGTGTTGGAGCGGAGAGTAGGAATGTTGAAGAGTCCCAACCCACGAGACATCCTGAGGAGGCGGCCGTAGAAAGCAGGGGTGCGCTAGAGTCTAAACCTGAGAGGCATCTCCAAGAGGCTGCAATAGTTCCTCCTGAGCCTCTCATTCAGTCCATTGCCTTTCCTTGCATATCAACTGGAATTTTTGGTAAGTTCATCTCAATTTAACATGCCCCAAGTTTCTTTAAATCAAGATGTGTTGGGAAAATGTGCCAAGGGGCTTTGAGAAAAATAATTCTTTATCCATGATTTTCATGGAATCGTCTTTCTTTATCACTGCTTGGTTTTTAGCTGTAGAGATTCTGAAGTGTTTTGAACTGTTGTGATACAGGAATTTTGAAATGATTAATTTAACATGATAACTCATAAATTGTACATCAAATAAAGTTTGGTTTTGCATCAAAGCATAAAAGTGAATGGTCTTGAATTGTAAACAACTTGAAGTTGGAATTTCAGTCACCAAGTACAAAATTTTTACAATCCTTAGCATTTTCCAATAGGGTTGAGTCAATTTGAAAAATTCACTGTTCCAATATTCAACCTTCATTTTTGAAGGTCTGAATATTCTATTGTACCGACTGGAAGATTATTGATGAACAAGCCAATTGTACATTATAATCGCTATAATAGCTACTCACTTCTAGGACTATCTCCAGGCACGATTTAGCAAGATTTAATTTGTTCCCTTTAAATTTTTTGAATGAATAATTTACTTTTTGAGTCATAAGATATATTATTCTGTTTCTTTTCATTTAAATCTACTTGAAACAAGCCTCCACAGTGCGGTTTTTCTCATTTAAAACAAAAGAACATTTTCCCTTTTCATGAATTTTACATTTGAATATTTAAATTCAGTAAAAATCATATTCGGTAAACCGATCGAATATTTGGATATTAGGATTTTCGGTACAGCCCTATTTTCCAAGTCCTAAATTTTAAACTTGATGGGGACTGAAAATAAAAATTTCAATAGAGGAGTGAGGGGCAAAGCCTTAGTATGGGGTTTAGGACCCACTTCGGACCTGCCTATATTTAGTTCAGGCCTTGTTCAAGCCTGGGCTTCTAAGAGGTGTATGTAGATTTATTTTCATAGAAATTGAAAGCAATTTTACTCTTTCAAGAACAGCTTTTTTTTTAAAGATATTGTTGAGTAATATGAAATGCTCAAGAATGTACAAATAGCTCCCAAGATGTTAAACTTGTTGGCTACTTTTCAAACTTGATGGTGGTTGATGAGGAAAACCCAATAGGCCACTGGGCTACATGTACTTCTGTGGAGTATGGGAGATGTCATTTGAACTGGAAAGTGTAGTGCAAACAAATGGAGTACGCAAGTGCGTTGGTTCATGCACTGGTTCTCGTGCTAATACCTTTGTGCACATGACATACAGGGTCTGCTCTTTTGACACCGTTGTCATGTTTTTCCTACAAGGGGCTGCCAAAGCTAAGTTGGCTGTCCGTGCAAAAGAGAATAATTTACAAAGTGTCTGTAAACCCCACACAGCTACCAGAACATCAAAAGATAACACACGAACTACTAAATACTAAATGAAAATGCACCCCTTTGTAAAATTAATGGGACAAATGTCCATTTTGAATGAATTTGACGTGAAGTGGAAAACCAACCTAAAGGTGATATTTCAGCAAACTTTGGCCGCCGATACAAGTTGTAGGCAAAACGAGAGTGGTGTCTTCACTATGGTACTCTCTAGGTTGGAGTACACGGATCCTCTTCATCCTGAACTGTTTGTGAAACTGTGTTGATTCCATTCTGTAGGTTACCCACAAGAGGATGCGGCCCACGTGGCTCTAGAAACTGTCCAGAAATGGTTGGAAACCAATGATAAAAGTGATGTGAGTGACTTTGTTTTGTTCCCTTAGTCCTGCAGTTGGCAGACACCCCGAAACAGAGGGGGGAATGGGGATTTGCCTTATTGATAGGATATGGGGAGTTATAATGAATAAAAGATAAGTAAATAAAAACAAATAAAAAGGGAAATGGATCAGTCTTGACGTTTTTGGTCCAAAACGTTTGACACCCTGAAAGAGCCTACATTATGATACATACATCTCATCTGAATTTGACTTTGTGTCAAGAATTGTTTATGTAGCCTTATAAAAGCTTACAGGGCTATCACAGGATATAGTGTCTCGGGTTTTGTTTGACACAAAGGTCAGAGGCTAAAGACTGCTCCCGAAGTTTGTGTATGACATAAAAAGCCAGTGGCTA
>NW_019091409.1:1151833-1182907 GCF_001949145.1 Acanthaster planci
AAAAAGCCAGTGGCTAATGACCGCTTCCAACATCTGTGGACAAGTGTGCTACATTTGCATTCAGCCACAGCCAATTGATAATAGCTCAGATTTGAGAGAAAATCCAAATGGTGTTTCCTGCATTGACAGATTGAGCGTGTAGTCTTCTGCCTATTTCTGGACAGCGACGTGGAGATCTATGAAGAACAGCTTCCCAAGTTTTTCCCTCTCAATGGTAATGCCTCCAGTCTGTAAGGTTAGGCTATTCTATCACAGCCAACCCACAGACAATACTTGAGGCTGTGCACAGACAGAATTACATTGATTCGTTTTCTGACTCGGCATTTATCTTCGAAAGTAACAGTGCAGTACAGGATAACGTTATTTGTGGTTGGCTTCAGTGGTCATATATTTTGTTCTGATTCAAAGAAATTCTGTAAAATAACGATTCAACTAATACCTGGCGTAATCAGATGACAAATAAATGATTTGTGCATAATACATAATATGCATCCTTCTTAAAAACAGATGTTGGTTTAACTATTTGTGTCACACAGGTGATCAAAATGAACGCAGTGAACCAGAGGAGAAAGAAAAATCAGAAGAGCCTCCCTCTTAAGATCTCCATCTTACCACAGGGGATGTACACCTGATGGAAGACAGTTACTCATTCAGATCCAATGCAGAGCAAATGTCTATCTTACACAGCCTGATCTTGCCCAATTCAGCAGACTCATTGTAAAGTACTAGGGCCAGGACAGTAGGACAAAAAGTGAATTTTGGCTGAGAAAGGAATTTCAGGTGTCCACGTCGAACTATAGGTACTTTCAGCCTGTTGAATCATGGCCACTGTGTAACTTTGTGGAAGGCACTGCGTGACCCACCCACTAGAGCCAAGTGGAAGCATGTATGCAGTTCATATACTGAAATGTGTCAGGTCTACATTGTCAAAAATCAAGCTGTTGCTGCTAAGGTGCAATAATGAAAGTGCCCAATTTCTGATGATGCATTCATTTCTAATACACATACCTTGTGCACTGCTTGTCCCAAACCACATCCTTTTTTTCCCCTGAATGGTGCTAAAGAGTCGAAACGGTATTGTGGCTACCTGAACCTAAACCCTGTCATACTTGACACAAAACTTCCTCAATTTTCCGAAATACTTCATCGTGTGGGAAATGGGAACAGTCTTGTGTACTTTAACTTCAAAGGGACATCAGTCACTGTATAAAGTAGAGGTGTTGCTCTCACCAGTGCTAAAACTTTCACCATTGTGAACTAAAGAACTCATGAGTTCACCAGGTGGAAAGCAAACTGTTTCTTGTTCTTAGTTTAGGCACATTTCAGTGATGTGTAACAAAATGGTTGAGATATTTTTGCTGTATTGTAATGAGTGGGGTTTTGCAAAATAAATTTGGGAGACGTTTTTTGGTCAAAAAAAGTAGGAAATCACAGGTCATTTAGGATGCCTCTGAAAGCTGAGTTGTACATATTTAAGTTGATGTTTGTATATTGTTTGAAAAGCCCTGTTGCCCAAAACTTGAAGAGGAGTTACTTTGAATGGAGCACATTTTTCTTTCAGCCGAATGCACAAGTAGATTGTTTTATATGAAATTACTCATTAATAAGTTTGTCAAAATAAGGTATAATTCAGTATGACTCGGTTATTGTCATTAATTAGTTATGAGTAAATATGGAATGGCGAAGATTTGTGACGTGCCACTTTTTTGTGAAAAATATGAAATTTGAAGTCACGCAGAAAATGCATATTTATCATCAGCATTCTATCCAATATCTGTGAATTTTTCCCTCACAAGTGCAAACCGGCGAATTTTACAGCTGATAGTAGTATGCGTTTCTTGACGTTCCCAATTTTTTTACGTGGTTTGCCCTGAGACCTTCCCTGACAACAAAAGCCTGAGCATTTGTTAATGCCATGCTTTGTAAACAGGCAACAGTTTAAAAGCAGAATCATACTGTGGGAGTTTTTGCATTGCTTGCATGCAGAGAAGAGTTTTTTAACGAGTACATTTTCTGCAGAAATGATCCTTCATTTGATCTTGTGCCAGCCAAAGATATGTTAGTGCCTCCTTAGTTAGCATACAGTAGATTTCATCTCAGTAAATGCTTGCTTCATTTTAAGTAGAGAAAGACTTGTACTCGATAGGTTTTGGGTAATCACAAACCTACTTCAGGATCACGAATACAAGGTTTTTATGTGACAACAGCAAAGAACACCAGAAATCGTCCATTTGTCTTGCGCATTGAAAAATCCTGTATTTGTACATGTGTGAAATTCACTTTAGGAGGTAGTCAACTTGCTGTAATAAAGATCTGAAATTCGTTTAACAGCGCATTTAGGAAATAATGCATGACTTGTATTAAAGCTGGTTTATATGGCTATATAATGCGGGCGATTCACAATAGTGAGCCCCGAAGAGTTTGCAACGTGTTGGCTAATCACAATGCGCGAAATCTGTCCAAACGTGCATAGGGTATAGATTTCGTGCATTATGAATGGCTAGCGCGTTGCAGTCTCTTGGAGGCGCACTATTGTGAAACGCGCGTATTGAGTTCTGTGGTCAAGAATGTGTTTTAGTCACTGGAAACCTAATACCTAAGGCCAGTCTTTGAAGTTACTGTGTGGGTTGTGAATTTTAACTTTGGATATGGCCTTCACAGTGATAATCTTTAAAGCCCTGTTTACTTGGTGCTTTTTGAGAAGTAAAAAAGCTTTACGTTGGTGGGGTCGAACCCCTGACCTGCAGCTTACTAGTGCAGATGTTCGACCACCAAGCTCAGATGGATTAGAAAACATTTGTATGTAGCACCAGCTGTCATAGATGGTGTGGGTGCTGCCGTGACAGATGCAGTTAAGTGTGTTGAAATGTGCACATTCTTAAAAGTTAAATTTTGTCCAAACTTCCCCAGTCAAGTGAGGGCACTGTTGCTGTGTTGTTCATCAGATCAGACATTGTTCAGATCACGTTTTCGTGTTCAGAATTGGAACCCCAAATTTGCTTTTTGAAAACCTTCTGCGAAAAGGTCGCTCTTTGGCTTATTAAATTTATGACAACAAAGTTTTCAAAATTCCAGCAGTTTTGTATGCACAGTTTTTACATTGAGGTCCACTGCCACAGATAACATCGCTAATTTGCTTATGAAGTTGCATTAGTCCAAACTCAAAAGGGCGCAGAAAGGTAGCGATTGAAAATAAGGCTAATTGAAACGCACAGGTTCAATTTAAATAAGGGTTGTGGTAAAATACGTGTATTGCATGGTCCCAGTAAGAGTTACATCAAGTGTAATTTTCACCCTACACCTTGAGGAACTGAGAATTACTAATGTAAGTCACCTTATCTTGGAATCTGTGCACCTTATGCAAACAACTGTATGACATCACCATTGTAATATAACACCCACGTCTATTTGAAATTGTGCAACATAAAGCAGTTTTTTTTGAAGCGGTTAACAGGAAACTCCCGTGGACATGTACATGTCTCTGAGGTATCATTGACTTCATGAAAATCTTTAATTCATGCAATTTGAATTTTTTTTCAATTTGAATTTTCTTTAAAAATTTTTGAAGTAACTACAGTAATTCTGAAATTTCTTATTGCGTAATGTCCCTAAATACCTAATCATTTTTTCGCGTTTGCTTTGGACAATGAAAGCAATTACGGTATTTTATATCCATGCATTATAATGGATCGGCGGAAAATAATTGATTCGTCTTCATTTGAAAGTGCACTATTTTTCAGGACTGGTTTGAGTTTTTGTCAAGTACTCGTTCTGGAAGGCACAGGGGACTGAGAAAGTCTGAACAGAATTTCTCTTACATTGGCTTTTGGCATCCACTCGGAGATTTTCATGTCTTCGTTTAAAGTTACATTGCTTTGAGATATTTCTTCTTTTGATTAACAATAGCAATACCATGGTGATAAGGCTCCTTCACTTCCTCACTCACCCACTTTTCGGCTTTCCCAGCCCAGCACTCTTCTGCAGACTCGCATGTCCAAAGCCTCCTGCCTCGTTTCGTCCGACTTTCGTGCAGCTTTTCCGGCCATAAATACAACATTCCACATCGGAGACTTTAAGCAAGCACTGCTGGGCTCCTACCCAGAGATTTCTGCATTTATTGGCTGTCCCGAGGCTGTTAACCACTGCCTTTTTCTATTCCTATCCTGATTTAAATCTCACCCGATGTTGTGGCCTGAGTCGTAATTATTGATTAAACTTCCGGACACGTTGTGCGGTGTGTTGCCTATCGAAACTGGTTGGTTCCTGTTCCAAGCCGTGACGTCTCTACTTTCATTGATAGTTGGGCCGTAACTATTACGATATGGGACTACTACTGTAGCGACTATGCCATATACGTATACGTTCCAAGCCATCTTTTGTACTGCACTGTACCTGCATATCTTAGATTCGTAACGTTATGCTTTCTTTTCGCTCATGATGGATTTACCAACTACACTGATCCCCATGGGTATTTTAAAGATGAAACGGCACTGCCTTGCTCCTTTCTCCTTTGCCAAAGCTGAAATGTCTTGCATGCTCTCCATCCTATTTATTTTACGTCATGCTATAGAAGACAACGACGGATATTTAAGACGATGGTGGCTTCGTGATTTACAACAGAGGTCGGGGAACCAAATTAAGACGTGCTCTGTAGCAGGGCGTGCCCAATTTTATTGACAACGAAAGTAGGCCTATGACTAGAAACAACACGCGTCTACGTAGGTCGTCAGGTAGTCGGCCCTCGTGCACTTTCCTACAGATTCGTTATTTCCCGGAGCTAAATAATTTTAATGCCGCTGCATTCTTTGAGGAAGAAATGTTTTAGGCATCAGGGAGTCCCAGTTTTACTTTCGGATTTGTTGGTAATATAAAACAGTTGCTGCCTTCAGTGATGTGGCCGGTCATTATCGCCTGCGCCCTCTACGCCTGAGCGATACGGGACAAAGCAATTGTGTATGTTTTTACCCTGCTAGCGACACGAGGACGGGCCTTGTGGACGTAAAAACGCTTTATCTCAAATCACGGCTTTCAATAACTGTAGTCATTGGCACATGCCTAATAACTCTAAACCTGATGCTGTGCAAAGTCTTCTGAGATGAAGCCAGTACCATCCACAGGAAATATATATCGCCCTCATAAGTTCCCACTGCATGCTTTACTCATTGACAGCCGCATAGTCATGTAGTCCGATTAATTAGTAGGAAAAAAGGGGTTTAATTAACATTGTTGCTTGTTTTGTACGTAACAAGATTATGAGATTAAGAACCCAGCAAAAGTGGAGCTCTTGCGTGTTCCACTGGTGTATTAGTGACAGCTGGTTATCAGACGAAGCTGGAAGAACAGTCCTTGTATAGACTGGTACTGTAAAGCTGTTCTATTTTCGTCAATCGGTCCTCCATCGCGTCATCGATTCTCTGCAAGATCTCAGTCAAACCTAGACCCTCCTCGATTGAATAAACGACTTATGCTTGTTTGCATAACGTGGCTTATTGCATGGGGTGGTCCAGTTATTTTCGACAGGAAATCTGCTGAAATGATTTCAACCGTAGACCTACCAGTGTGCGTCAGGCTGAATGAAAGTCAGCCTGAAATGGTTCACATTCAGATAAGCGAGGTGAAATTTCTGTATTTCATCGCTTAAATGCAGCTTTTCAGCACCAAATCTATGCGTACGGAGGAAATAGGGCAGGTTTTTGCTCGTATGATATGCGGCCTCGTTTTCTGTGAATTATTTTCTGCATTATAGATGCAGGCAGGTGAGACGTTTCCCGCGTGTATCAGTGTATCGGCTACGTTATCTAGGACTTATTTTCTAGTTTAGTACGGAATATACGCCATCAAGATGGTCTTAACTGATTATGTTATATATAAAATGGGTGTTCTCGGGGCGACACTCAGGTAAAAACTTTGGGTCTGAAATTTCAGAATCTTGCTAATTGACGAAGAATACTTGAACCATCAGCTGATGTTGCCTGCACAAAAAAAGGAAAGAACCAGTCACAAAACTAATTCGTAAATACCGCCAACCTTTGTCGCTATGCACCAGCGAATTTAATACTTTTGTATTTAAATCAAGCAGTGAACAATTTCTGGAGCAAGAGAGTGAAAACTAGTAACTTACCACGTGGCTAGGAGACGTGTAAGTTGTAGATGCAGCACGTGCAGAAAATGTATACAGATTCGATGCACTCCAAGTCGTATCTATAATAAGGACACACAGGGCTCAGTCTGGGTTTGGCATTGGAAAGAATCTGAATGGTCCAACTAATCGGCATTTAGGGGTGACTTGGGGAATTAGGGAAATGGGATAAACAGTATACATTTGACCATAAACTGGCATCATTTAAACGAGCACCCCTCCGGAATCCGGTGATTCTGTAGTACAATGTAAACTACATTCTGTACGGGGATAAAAGATATTTTGCGTATACGTCATAATCCTCTTAATGCTCAGATATAAAGCAGAAGCAACCTCTTTCGGGGGCTCTCAAACACCTATTTTCTCACAGCCATGCATGCGCTACTCATTTTAGCCCTTATTACGCTGTCTGCCAGCACCCCGAGCCAAGTCCGATATGACGGGTAAGATCTAGAGTGATTACTGTTTTGTTTTGCAGCTTCACCGCGGCAATTCACGGCACACATAAATACAAGTACAAAAATCTTGCCTCTGCATTTCACAAAAACTGTCTACTGCATGTACAAAAGATGCCACAAGCGACTTTAATTTAATTGACTATGACACACTTTCGGAATACAAGGAATCATAGTGAAAATTTGGTAACAAGTTATGATTGTTTTGCCACAATGCACAACGATCGATTATTGTTGAATTCCGATTCGAAACAGTGCATAGGTAGGAAAAATATGCGTACACCCTCCGTGTTGTTCATTTTTTCATTTGAAATTCCAGGTTTCACATAAAATAGTAATTACTTTAATGATTCATATAATAGACTGAGAAACAGTAACAATTATTTTGCATCAGTGTAGTGCCCCCGGAAACCGTTCTGTTCATTTACTCATGTTGGCATTCCATTTCAATATTTTCTGGCTGGTATTCCACATTTTCCAAATGAAATCTGTTATGCTTTGTTGACTTTCGAATAAACTAAAAAGGAAACCTTCACAATATATGAATGCTTTGTCATTTTCAGGTACGAAGTCTTGCGGATCGTACCACGATCAGAAGATCAGATGCAATGGATGGAACATTTCGAAGAGACGTTCGTTTCCAAGGTCACAAATCAACTGACACCAAATTTCTCTTACCAGAGACAGATGTTCAATCGTTCAAAGGAATTAGAAAACGGTTTAGGCAACCCCATACCCAATTATGCATTTTTCGGCCGCCAGTGATCTTTTAGCCGAGAAAAACTTCTTGTACGGCAAGGTAGTAGCAATGAATAGCAGCAAATCACTTGCGATATTCGAAAGAACAGCAAGGCCGTTTAGCATGCTGGCCCCTCTTCGCTCAGAACAGTCATGGAATTCTTCAGGGTATATTCTCATAAAACAACACCCATGGTTGATTTAACATTTACATTGTAAAAAGATTTTTCGTTGTAAATGGTTTTGGGCGAATTTGAAAATAAATGGGAACGCCATTTTCAATCGTTCAAAGGGTGACTTCACGTGCTGTGTGTTATGGTTACCAACGAAAATGGTTCTGCTTTGGCTCGCAGTTTAAAATGTAGGTAGGACTTTGATATCAGTCTTCCCAGTTAAAAAATAATTGGGTATTGCATGATTTTTTTATCTGTTTGAATTTAGCTCGATTTCTGGAGGATGTCTCACTCCGTTAACCAGCCACTGGACGTCATGGTGCCGCCACGGTACCAGACTGAACTCAGAGAACTGCTTGAAAGCCGCGGTATTGGGTTCAGTGTCCACATCGAAGACGTCCAGAAGTTGATCGAAGAGTCCATGAAATCCTCAGCTGGTGTCCGTGCTGTCAGTGGGTTCGACTACAACACGTATCACACTTACGAAGAGGTACATGTATACCGTTGGGGTTCGATGTCTCGGCTGTGGCGAGCAGTAGCACGGGTGTCTATGGGATGAGAATGGAGCCGCTAGCCGAATGCTCCCCATAAGTACATTGCAAATGAATAGCCCTTAGCCTATTTTCGAACGCAGGGTGTGATGAGGACACTAGATCTTCTGGGCGCCTTGATTGTAAAAGCAAATTACAGCAGAAGACATAAAAATGCAACAAACGACTCAAATCAAGCCCCAAAATGCCCCATTTAGAAAATTTACAGAGGAATAACCTGGACAGTGACACAGAAAAGATATTTTTTAATCTGCTAAAGTGTTGTTCTTCCTTACAATTTGTTCCTCCAATGTATTGATTTCAAGGAAACGTAAACAGTGATTTTTCATAGCCTATGACTAGCTAAGAAGTAGGTCAAATCCAAACTTAATTGTTTGTTCTCTGTTACGTACAGTTGATGCAGTGGGTGACTAACTTTGTTTCTGAGTACAGCAACATTGCAGAGGAAATAGTGGTCACGCGGTCCGTAGAAGGAAGGGACATAAAGGCGATTAAGGTACTTATTTGCATAGTGCTGACGTTTGTACATTAAAAATCGCCCCCAACTGCAATATATCCAAGAATACAAGGGCAGGTTAAGAGCCCCATCTTGGGAGGAGGGCGATTTCTTCTCTGGAAGGATTTTAGAATTTCTAAGCAATCTTTAGGGTTTTTTCAGACTCGAAGCCAGATCGGGGGACTTTTATACACACCTTTTGGAAGGAGGAAAGTGAAAAAATCTCCAAATCTTCCTTCTCCTATGGCGCTACAAAATGGCTCTTTTAATTTTTCTTCAATATTTTGGGAAGTATGAAGATTCTCTTTTTGTGGCAATGACCAAATTTTCCATTTCACTTTCATTACTTTTGATATTTAATTTTTCAAGATGTACTTTGTGTCGACGCAAAGTACATCTACTTTACGCTGCTACTCGGACCGGCCAGCCGACCCCGGCAAGCTCAGTGGTCGTCTGCACTAGTAAGCAGGAGGTCGTTGGTTAGAGTCCCACCCTATTAAGCTGGTGACTTTTTCACGAGCTCTCGGGCAAGTACTGAGTATATTGTTTATGAATATACGCGGGGTAAGGGCAAAACCCGTAATCAAATACCCTATATACCAGAGTAGTAGATTCGAGTCACTTGACGAGTCGGACTCGAGTCGCTATTTTTGTGACTCGTTACTTGACTTGTAACTATCAGTTTTTGTCTTGTGATTTAACTTGGACTTCAAAAACTTGCTCCCAACTCTGCTGTATACATCTTCAGTCTAGAGTTGGCAAATATGTAGGTAAAAACGGATTTGTGATATGCGTTACAACATTCACAGTTAAAATAACTGCATTGCACATATAGGAACAAGTTCAAGTAGCTAAAGTCGCTATATCGTGGAGCTTTATTATTCAGCTTTTATTTCAACTCAGCAAAACACTATAGCTCCAGCCCACTCAGTACAAAGGGTCCATAGCTTCAGCCCTCTCAGTGCAAAGGGTTGATAGCTTCAGCCTTCTCAGCAATCCTGTTTTGCTTATCATGTGCATTCAGTTAGGAAGAAAGAGTTCTGGTAAACCAGGGGCCTTCATGCAAGGCGGTATCCACGCCAGGGAATGGATCTCGCCGGCTACTATGGTCAACGTGGCTAAAAAGGTGCATGAGAATAAGTTGTTGCAGATTTCATCAGCGTTTTCTTCAAGCATTTATAAAACCGTTTATCTTCAAAATTGACTTCAAACGAGCTGGAACTGTACGATTACGTCGTGTACAACATACTTGTGCACAACAAGAGATTTTTTTATTGCTAAACTAAAAAAGGGTATATTTGAAAAAAGAAAATGGAAACGATATGTGACATACGACACTGCAAAGATTTACTCTTGTGTTGTTTTGGTGTATCGGCTAGTACATATTTACCAGCACATATTCAAACTTTTAAATTGTGACTCGTTACAACTCTGCTCTGCAAACATTTTCCATAAGTTTTCACAACCTTTGGCAACCAACAAAATCACAGAATCCAGGTTAGGACCTACTTCTTAAAATTAGACCTTTTGGTCGCGACTACACTTCTTGCATTGTTTTCTAAATTTGAATTTAGAACCTGAATTTAAGATACCGTTGCATTCAAAGTGATTTTTGTTCTTCGAAGGAATTTGTTTCCTTTTTCCAACTAATAGACCTACTTAAATTACTTTGTTGTAAAGCTGGCAGAGAGCTACGGCTCCGATCCCGACGTGACTGCCATGTTGGATTCCTTCGACTGGTACATTGTTCCTTGCCTCAATGTTGATGGTTATTCGTACTCCTGGACAAATGTGAGTTCGCATCACTTCTCTATAAAATGAGAGGAAAGAAGAAAGAAGAATCAAATGTGTCAGAATACGGGCGATTCACAATAGTGCGCCTCCACGAGTTTACAACGCGTTGGCCAATCACGATGCGTGAAATCGACCCGATTCGCGTTTGGAAAGGGTTGACAGATTTCGCGCGTTGTGATTGGCCAACGCGTTGCCAACTCTTGGAGACGCACTGTTGTGAACCGCCTGTGTTCGCAGAGCCAAGCTTAGCAAGTTCCAATCCATGCATAGCTCACATGTATATGTGCCTTGAAAGTGTGGAATGATTTTTATTGTTGACGTAAACTATAGGAGCGGTAGATTTTCCTGATTATAGGTGGAATAGGGTTGAATTTTATGATTTGTATTTTGATTTCACCTGGCTACGTATCGTGGCTATTATTTGCCAGACTTCTTGTAATTCTGCAGTTGCCAAGCATTCGTCCATTGTCGTGACTCAGAAGTACCCGGTACCGACTGTTGTTTAAATAAAATGTTTTTATAGTTTTCTTCAAAACAAAAGGAAGGTGATGTCATTTATCTTGGTGAATGTTTTAGGACCGAATGTGGCGTAAGAATCGGCAAGTAACTTCCAAGAGGCGTTGCATGGGGGTGGACCTCAATAGAAACTACGACTATCAGTGGGGAGGTAATGACTTTTTCTGTGCATGTGTAAGGTGTTGGTCAGCTTTTGTCCATTCACTCTGTACCTATCAGTGGTGTACATCTGTGCCGGCAATCGGAGGGGATGGGGAAAGGTGGGTGAGTATATGGGTGTGTGTGGGGGGGGGGATGACTTACCCTGCCTTGGAAATTTTAAGGGGGGTGATACCACTTAGCTCTATATAGAGGTCGATGTTCATGATATTGATGTAAGAAAATATTCAGAAGGGCATATTTATGGCTTTTTAAATTGTTTTCCCATTTTTGAGTGATATTGAAAACATTTTAGTCGATGGAAGTCTGAAATTGTTTTTACATTCTTTAATTTGTTGCTGGCTACAAAAGTGTGTGGGGGATGATTCAATAGCTCATCCCCCTCAAAAGTGTGTGGTGGGGATATATACCCCCCATCCCCCTGGATTTACGTCCATGGTACCTTTCAATGCCATGGGTGCAGTATGTAGCACACAACTTAAAATACCTTGCAATGAGACCTTTTGGGTATATCCCAAATATTGAAAAGTTGATGATTCTCTCTCTAAAAACAACTGTAGCACAATCTTGCTGTGGCCTCTGAATTTTTCTTTACAGAATCTAACCCATTACGTGTCACATTCCTCACCGTCAGTGTTAAAATGCTAGACACTATATATAAACACTCGACTTTAACACTAGACCTTAATAAACACTCTATACATGTGTGATATTGTACAAAGCGATAGTAAGAGAGTGTTTAGCAAGACTTTTTTAGCTGAACATACAGTTTTTTAGTGAGATTGAAACTGGTTGCCCTATAAAACATGCAGGTCGGGGTGCAAGCAGCAACGAGTGTGACGAAACCTACCATGGACCGAGCCCCATGTCAGAGCCAGAGTTGAGCGGACTGACCACCTGGCTCCTTGGCCTCAAGGCGGCCGGTCAACCGTTCCATATGCACATGGATGTCCACGCCTACGGTCAGTACTGGCTGTACCCATGGGGCTATTCTGCATTGGTGCCTCTGCCACCCGAGGCAGGCGATATGGTGAGATGAGACTTCACTGTCTTGTGTTGAACCATTAAATTGCGAAATACAATCCGCTTAAAGTATCGAATGATATTCCACAGATGGGGGAGGGGTGGAATTAATATAAAGATTATTCTCCATAATGCAATTTTTAAAATAAATGCAGAGATATTTTTGATTCTCCAAATTTCATTGGAAACCTTACTTACTTATATAGATTTGTGTATCAGTATTAGCAGACAATACCGATAACTTCAAAGTTGCTGAATTGAAATACATGTACTCGGGACGCCTGTCGACTTCACAAAGCAAATGGCAATATTGCAAACGATTTCGACGTGCATAACACAGCAAATTTTTGGTCCACCTGCTGTGCACAATAACTGGAATATATTGACTGCTTGCTGACAATTTATACTGGTCTAGAAACGTTTGGTATCATTTCTTTATAATTAGCACAGGTAGTCAGAATCTATGATTGCATTGTTGTCTTTGTTCGTTCGTGTTGCTGCTTTTGTGTGACGCAAATCACGATATCCCAATTGTTTAGGTAAAGAGCTGTCCAAACGTTGTATTTTTGAGTGTTTTCGCCTACAATTAAACTGTATGGCTGACCTATGTCAATAGAAAGTAATTCAAAAACCAAACGACAATAAAAAAAAACTGATAAGAGGGAGCCATTTGAAACCATTATAATGAAAAAAATGATGGTTGATAATTTCACCGTTCCTCTTCAAGACAGTGCTTGCATTTCAGTCATATATATTCACCTGAGAAATGCCGACTTATGATTTTGCTCCTTTTCACAGGACACCGTTGCGAGGAAGGCCACCTCTTCTCTAGCTAATCTCTACGGGACGTCTTACCTCGTCGGGGGTTCGGCTAAGGCAATGTGTAGGTACACCCACAGGATAGCCCACTGGACCAAAATGATCACTTAACCAGACCCCTAGCTCTTCGGGCAAATGTGACTCTAAAATTGACTTACGAGGGCACAAGGTTCATTTTCATTGGTTTGTTTTATTTTTATTCATACAAATGAGGGACATAAAGTATACACAAAATTAATAATAATGCAGAAGATCTAGCCTTCTGTATTCGATGCACCAAAAACTGCTGTCGACAAATCACAGAATGTCACATATGTTTTATTTATTTATTATTTTATTACACTTTTCCACTGGCTATTAAACCATAAATAAAATACATTATAAAATAAAACATATTGAAGTTAAAAACATGTACATAAAACAATTGACATGGCATAACAACAAACAAATGACGGATGCAAAAAAAAAGTATGTCTAAAAAGCCAATGAGTGGCAAGATGGAACAGGTGACCAGCACCTCTACAGAGCCATCCTACTACATATATGTGTATGTCACATGCCACACGCATGTCACATATAATATGTCACATGATCACACTGTAGTCCAGGAAAATGAGCACAGCAGTCCACAATGTTAGGAAAGAAGGGAAAATTAATCAAGATAAACAAAACAACTTACTGCCTCGCTGATTGAAGACATGAGTAGCAACTGAGTTCCATGTAAACAAAGTTCGCATAGTTTGACAAAATAGAATTTTGAGATGGTCCCTCCTTCTTCCGTGCCTTGTCGTCTCGGAAGTAAACGTATAGGATATGATCAGAGGCATAAATACGGGCGATTCACAAAAGTGCGCCTCCAAGAGTTTGCAACCCTCTGGACAACAACAATGCGCGAAATCTGTCGATTCCATACGCGTATTGGGTCCACAGATTTTGCACATTGTGATTGGCCAACGCTTTAAAAACTCTTGGGGGCGCGCTATTATGAAACACCTGTATTGTGCATGGCTTGCTGGTGTAAAAAGGAGAGCATTGTGAGGCGTCTTTTGTTTACTTTTTCAAATGCGCCGTCGTCCAAATCAAATTAGTTTTATATCCTCCCCGCGAAGCCAAAATTGTTGTTTGCAGATAAATGGGTCTTACAGCTAGCACTACAAACTGTACAGAACAAACGTATGTAACAAAAAGTGAAAGGAAGGAATTATTTTGGTGATATCGACGACAAATATGACAAGAAGTATAAGACAAAAACAGGAGACGACAAGGTACGGAAGAGGCAGTGACTCAGAAGTAGGCATACAGGATTGGACCAGAGGCATAAATTCCGGAGGATGATGGAATATATCCCCACTCTGTGAGCAGGTAGGATGAGGTATTGAATCATTCCCACGTTTTCGTGGTGAGAGGGTAAAAGGGCGAATTCTGAGGCATTTTTCGAAATTCCCAACAAAAGAAATGTATTCAATAGTTCCCGGGGGAGCTTTTCAATACGCAGTTTTTAAAGTTAATGAGTATAAGCATACATAAGACGTGTACATCTGTATCACAAACAGCGCCCCAATGTCGTGTGGAGCCAGCCCAGTCCCCAGCCCCCTATTTCAGTCAACCCCCCCTAGACGAGACAATGAATTACATATGAACTACGTCTACAGCTCACCAGTGAAACATTTCCTCAGCTTATTAGTTCCTCAAGAAGCTTTACCGTCACAACTCTGATATAGATAATTACCCTGATGTTCTCGTTTGTCTACATGCATATTAGACGCAGCATCGGGTGCCAGTGAGGACTGGGGCTTCGGCACCCTGGGCGCCAAGTACACGTACGTGGTGGAGCTTCGCGACGAGGGACGCTACGGGTTCCTACTGCCCGAGTTTCAGATCCAACCCACGGCCGAGGAGACGTTCGAAGCCATCAAAGAACTCGGCAGGAGCCTCGTCGCCGAGTACGGGTTGTGACTGCAGAATGGAGACTAATTGTCTGTCCCGCATCAAAAATTTGAAGCCCTTCTTGATTAGCCTCCCCAATTGTTACTAACGTTGGCGCCGAAATTGCTACAACAATAAGGGCCAAGACAAAGAAATTCGTTGTGTGGAACTTTATGGATTAGGAGGATAAAAATTTCAGCTATCACCAGAGAAAATATTTCCGAAATGCATGCTGATCGGCTCGGAAAGCCTCACTTTGCAGAATAGTTCAGAAAAGAAACTTCAGTATCTTTGTACAATTATCTTTTGCGTCTAATCGTCCAGGCTTAAGGAGGTGGGGTACCAGTAACTGTTAGGGTAATTGATGATGGCCAAATACTAGTAAATGTTCACCATGTGGCAATGTTTCAGTCATGGTTCATGAAGATTATTGTTTTAATAACAGTAGGAAAACCTCTTCCAAACTCATTGCTTGAAACGCACAGCATACTGGGTCTCATTTTGAAGCAACAAAATTGTAGTTATTACTGGAGAAATTAAGGACCATAAACAAATGATCTCATTATGATTGGTATCTGAGAAAGCACTTATAGTTTCCCCGAGAATGTTTTCAGATTGATGGATGACACAAAATAAGGTTTGTGATTTCTCAAGTAGCACCAGAAGAGCTACAAATGTGTCCCACAGGGTTTTGTCATGACTTACAGAAGAGGTAGGGAATCATTGTAAAAAGGTGACGGGAATCTGTCGCGGAGTTTCTCTCTTTTTGCCTGGTATGCATGTAAATGCCTTTTTTGGGCAAGTTTCAACTTGCGCGAGTGTAGCCTTAATGTGAAAAACTGTCACACGTCTCACTAACGGTCTCAGTGGACATAAATCCCAAAACAACACACCAGCAACATTTTTAGAAAATATCTTTTAAAATTTGCGGTTCTGTATATTATACATGTACATGGAATAGGCCCTTGATACAAACTGTACTTTGCACAGATGAATTAGATAACCTAAGATCGTTACAATTATATCGCTATATCTATGCTCCACTTGAGAGCTACATCTGCATCTTGGTACGGTTCGTTCCCGTCTGCAACACTTGCGTGGCACCCCTATGACTAGAATCTTTGTTAAAAAGAGGCCCTTACAGAGGTTCATGCCAGTTAGCTTTTGGCAGTGTGAGACTTTCCGGTTTAGAGCAAGACACCATGCAGTTGCTATTCGTATTGCTGACACTCTTTGCTGTCGCACACAGCAAGAGTTATGATGGGTAAGTTTCCCCACACTTTTTAGGGAATTAAGGATTAACTCATTATAGATGTCTGCAGTTTGAACGAGAAAAAGCGAGGTAAACTACGGAATAAGATACTCGGTTTGTTAAAGTCAAGTGCGATCGCAACAGGGCAAGTGTTCCACTTTAGACACATGCAGATCAACTCTGCTTTGGTTATTGTTCGATTTTATTACCTCAAAATGTTGGTGAATCAAAGGATCGCTCACTGAATACATCTTTTTTCCCTATCCACCTCGAGCTGGACCAATTTACCAAGTAACACGGGCTCCTTTGGTCGGAATCGCATTTCGCTGGTTCGTAAACGGCTGTGAAATACAAGCGTTACAGTCGAGTCGCTACCAGCAAAATTAACCACCACGACCACCATGCCCCTTTTCAACAGATGAGGGGGTGCTTCTGTTAAAGGCAGATAGGCCTAGACTTATAGACAACCGACTGCCTACGGAAACGTGTAAGGGCCACTCGCAAATTTTATTTTCAACTTACTTATCTCGCCGCGGCGACTAGCCATCTCGCCGCGGGGACTTCCTGTCTCGCCGTGGCGAGATAGTAGGCCTTGCTAGAATTTTTTGGTGCAAGCGGCCCTCATACGCTTCCGTAACTGCCTGATATCAAATCAGAATTTAAAATTCCTTACAAATTCCCGATAAAACTTGTACATTATTGAAACATTTACTTCCATTCAAAAACTTGCCATTTCCCTGAGGACTTCTTTTCTTGGAGGCGTTGCATTTACAGCTGTGACATGTATCCCAGTTATCGACTCCAACTGAATATGGCAGCTACCTGCAGCTGCTTTACTTTTCTTTGGTATGAAAACGTCTGCGCAAGTTCCAGATCAACCCTTCTGAAAAAAAAAACAGTTTTCGTTAAATTGGTTGCCGATTAACCCCCCCCC
Source organism: Acanthaster planci (assembly GCF_001949145.1). Next base: position 1,168,809 of record NW_019091409.1, read on the forward strand.
CAATATTATTACGGTATTATTTTATTTCATAGAACAGAGTGCAGCAGTGTATTAGTGCGACTTAATTCCTGTCGAACACTTACCGGGGGAGCATAAGGGAAGGCTTAGCAATGAAAGTGTGGAATCCGTTGATTTGTAAGGGAAACAAGCTTTAACTTTGTATCTCACAATATGGCTTGCATTGACATTTTATGTGAACTATGAGACAGAGAGAACCCAGCCTCCGACCTTGTGTTGGTCATTGTTGTACTGGTATCTCAAGCATTCTTTTCAGACATCGGGGGGGGAGTGTTAAGTAACAATAGGCCGGAGTGTGTACATGTATAGGGATTGGACGTGTTGGGGGGGTACTCCTCTCTCCCATTTCGTGCCTGGTATATGCATTGATGCCAAATTAGACATATTTCCGGATATGTGTGGTACGTTAATAAGATTCTTTTAGGGAATGCATTTTCTGAAATAGAATTTTTACAATTTACTTCAATATTATTCTCAACCTAACCATCCTTTTTCAGGTATCAAGTTTTTGAAATCACACCCAAATCAAGAATTCAGTTTCAACAGATGATGGATTTGGACGAGCAATTCTTTGAAGACGTATGTATAGAACGCGACTTACAGAAGCATTCTTAAATTGAAGAATACGAGACTTTCGCTGCGTTTTGCTCTATCGATGTAACATTATGCCCAGATACAATGTCAAACAGGCATTCTGTTCCCCGAACGTCTCTCCACAAATCCTGAAAAAACAACCAGTGTACTGTGTGTTTATTCTGTGTCGACAAGTAAGTATTAACATGCATGCAGTAAACAATGCCGGATTGAATCCAGTAGGAATTGTCAGCACCGTACCCAAGGCCCAAGAAAATTTTTAGGTTTTTCGGCTACAAACCCCCCCCCAAAAAAAACCCACAGTGTGCGAAGTAAAGTCTACGTAGCACTATAGTGTCTATCTTCGGCCAAGAGTTGAACCCAACCGGTACACGTTTAGTTTGTCAGGGCTTTTAATTACCTCTGCCAACTTACAGCTTGATTTCTGGAAGACCAGTCCCGTCGGTGAACCCAGTCAAGTGATGGTGCCTCCCATGCACGTGGACAAGCTGAAGGAAGCTTTGGAAGAGTTGCAGATTGAGTTTGGGGTACACATTGACAACCTCCAACCACTCATTGACGAAGAGACGAGAGCAATCACCTCACGTGAGGAGGCCACTACCTTGGCAAGCTTTAATTACAACGTGTACCACAGCGCGCAAGGGGTAGGATCAAATTATACTCTACTAAATATCAAAGTAAACAAGCCGGATCACTTCAAAAATCTCGGGCGTCACAGATGACACTTTCCCCCCCCCGTTATCTCATATCAGCTGTGCTTCTGACTCCACATATGTAAAATTTGAAATGAAATGCTTGGAATTTTTGATGAGGGGTAAGAGTCGTTCTATCTCTAAAACAATAATTAGCATCAGTCACCCACTACTGTAAGTCTGTGCTCAAATGAATTAGTTTTGTACTTTGTCACATTTTTTGTTTTCGTTTAGATCTTGAACTGGGTGACAGACTTCCGCAAAGCTGAGTCTAGTAGTTCCCTTAACATCAAAGAAATCAATGTAGGCACAACTGTTCAGGGACGGCAGATCAAGGCACTGAAGGTGAGAAAAGCACGGCATTTAACTGTCTGTAATAGAAAAATGTGGATATCCGTGTTCGTCTGCATATAAGTACAATGGCAAAAATGGGGTAGCACTTTATAGACAAACTGAAAAATATATATACCGCATGAGCGTTTGTAGCAACAACTTCTTGTTGTCTTTGTCTTTAATACCTCTATAGGTTGTGTTGACTACACACTATAAAAACAAATGTTGATATTGTAGCGCCTTTTCAGCGCCTTCCTGGTTTACCATGAACGTGCATGTTGTGGTGTCAATAATCCAAAGCTAAACACGTTATGGTGTTTGTTTTTTAATAAGATAGCACAAAAACACGTTATTTGTTGGGAACAGTTTCCTAATACCGAAACACGTTTATTTCCAAAAAGGTGTTTGATTTTAAATGGTTACATGTTTACAATTAACGCAAAGACGCGTTTATAGTGGGCGTTAGTTTTTAAAGTGAAGGAAGATAAGAACACCTCGAGGTATAACCACCGCAGATGTGGCAACAATTCCCACTACTTTCATTCCCCTAATAAGGGGGGGGAGGAGTGGCTTTGAAAACAAGAGACGAGGATAAGAATAAAACAAAAAGGAATGTTTACACTTTTTCTGGAGGGGGGTTACAATTTTATGCTTCAATTACAATACAAGACAAAACGGGACTTCAGATTCTGAAAATACCCCCTGAGCTGAATTAATTTTTCACTAATTCTTTAATTCGAGGACCAAACCGAGGAAATGACGGCAAATCTGAAGTCTTATAAGCTGCTAGTCGTTTGTGCAAGATGCTAGGCGGTTATCGACTTTTCAAGCACGTTACTAGCAGAACTATTACCCGCACACGACGATTCCAAATTCTACTGGGCGTTAAACAAGAGGTTTGCTCTCTTACAGATTTCTACAGGGAGCGGTCGGCGTGCTGCGTACACCCAAGGGGGCATACATGCTAGAGAATGGGTCTCGCCTGCCACTGTCATCAACCTCATCAAAAAGGTCAGAAAATAGTGTTCCGAATTTACTAACTCAGTAATGCCCTCATTATGATCCAAAATTGAAAGCTCATTTGACTAGCAGCTCGTCTCCTAAGCCTCAACACCTTCTGCTGATCTCCAGGTAGACGTATACTGTCGTAATATCTCGATGTAACTGCAGTGCCCCACAAAAAATGCACGTTTAGCCAGCCCTGAATGCTACCGTCATTAGATATTTCCAATTCCATACAGCCTATACTATTGATCTTTCATTAAAGAGCCCCAAGCAAATTCAACCTGTTTTAATTTGCCAGTTTGTAGCAGCCTTCAAGAGTGGGGACAGCGTAGCCACCCAGTTTTTCAAAAAGTTCGACTGGTACGTTATCCCTCTGTTCAACGTTGACGGTTACCACTACACCCGCCCGGAGTCGGTAAGCCTGTCTGAAAATGGACCTACAATGTAGCCCCAACTATTTTTGTTCTCAATGCAATAAACTAATAGGGAACACCAACCAAACCAACCTAACCCAACCCCAACCCAAAACCAAACCCCAACCCCCAACACCAACCCACAAACCCAAACCCCCAACACCAACCCACAAAATATTTTGGCCCATAACGATCTCCTCTCTCGTCTGATAAAAATAATATTCCCACAAAAATGGTTAATGCCCGTCTCTTACTGCAAAACACATTATTAGAAGTGGGTCTTGCCAGTAGAAACGTACACTGAGAGTTGACGAAATTTCCGAGGCCGTGTTAGGGACAATGTAAAAATGTTCCCCCACATCAGTTCTGACCTAAAGTGGTGTGGATGAAATCTTTTGGATGTGCGACTGACATCTGGTACGTACGTACCACTTGCAAATTTCTTACCTAGAACTTGGAGAGAAATTACCGTGCGCCTAACACAGCCTCGCAGCAATACACGGAAAAAAAAGTCACCGAAAAGGCACACAGGTAGACAGGAGTTCGTAGAAGGAAGAGCGCTACTCCTTTTCTCCTCTTTATCTCTCGATCATCACTCCCAAAGTCTGAAAAAGCTCCTCTTATACACGGAAAACACTTTTTAGAAATACTGGAAACTGATAGAATCTTGTAATTCTTGGTAGCAAAAGTAAACGCTAGCATTTCAGATAAGCTTTGAAAAAGTAGATTAAGCAGGCTTCATCAAATGACATGTTTCAATACTGACACATGAACAACTTTCAAACTCTCTATTGATTTATCGAGGGCTTTCAAAAGTTACTATAAATCTTGCAGGGATCCTCATCTACCACGTTATGTAGAAGAAAAAACAGTTTACAACACAATACATTTAAAGAAATACTCTTAACATTCAACTTTTTACAGTCCTACAGAGATCGTATGTGGCGTAAGAATCGCCAGTCATCTTCTTCCCAATGTACTGGAATCGACATGAACAGAAACTATGGCTTCAAATGGGGTAATCTTATTTCCTTGTCGAATGGTAAAGCCACATAGCTACTGGTGTACAAATCAAAGAGAACTATTTTGTGCAAATGAGTTCATGTCAAAATGTATCAACCTTTCTTTTGTAAAGCCTTTTTCCGAAAATTTATGAGGCTAATAATTTGGACAAAAAAATAAGGGCCTGATCCTCGAACATTACTGGGTAGATCTGCACGGTCCGTCAATGTCAAGGAGATACAAGTTCTCGCTTAAAAGCATTTTCCTTTAGGGGAGAGGGAGACTGTAGGTGGGATACGGGTCCTTTATGTCCCTAGACATACCCGTTCCAGTACTTCAAATATTAACAAGAACTTTTTTCGCATTATCCAAGGTGGTTCTGGTTCCTCCAGTAACCCCTGCAGTGAAACGTATAGAGGAGAATACGCATATCAAGCTAGAGAGCTCAGATTGGTCAAGGATTGGCTGCTCAACCTGAAGAAAAGTCAGACCTTTATGATCCACGTGGATGTCCACAGCTACAGCCAGTATTGGGTCTATCCTTACAGCTACACTTACAGTCAATATGATAGGACCAGAGATCACTATGACCTGGTGGGTATATCAGAGTACTGGGTGAGATGGCAAAACTAGTTTTATGGCTTACGAATTTAGCATGATCATATTCAACCTATGGGTTATTGGTTGACTATCTTAAGTAGACTGTACTCGTGTGTCGGCCATCTTGAATCAAAATTGAGGTAAAACTGTTCCTGCTTGGAACCTGAGATTAAAATAATAATGACAAAAAATAACACTGACGACAAAAACCAACAACATGAAACCAAGGTCGTTGAAGCCTTTTACCATAAGGCAACATACCTGATTCGAACAATGGACGTCCTACGATTGTCTTTCTGCTGTTTCACTTCACAGGGCAGAGTGGCCGAGGCTGCAACAAATGCACTGACAGCAGTGCATGGCAAACGGTACACTGTAAAGACGTCTGGGGACTGGTGTAAGCATTTTTGAGGATTAGTAATAAAATGCATCTTAAAATGTTGCCCTTATGAGCGTGCTGATATTTGTTTGACTCATTAAATGACACGTGAAGAACAAGTATGAAGTTTCGGAAAAGATTTGGTAAAATATCATGCCAGTCATTTAAAAAATATTCTCTATCCAATTTTGTGTGTGTTTTGAGAAAGAACAAAGTTAGCGCCGCAAAGACTGAATTTGAATTTTCAGTTTTACTTAATAGTTTCATTGTAGTTTTTGACAAGCAGTTGAAAAATATCAGCGTCAAGATACGACTCCCTCGGGTCGGCATTAACACCAGCTCATCCAAATTCTTCAAAATCACCCAGGATTGGGAGGATTTTGGAGAAATCTTGTGGAGGATCATGGAGAACTGAGGGAAAGTGCCTGTCAAAAAACATGGGAGTTCGGGTTAATCAAATTTGTTCCTCCAAAATTTGTGTTCGACAGACCCGGCAGCTGGAGCGAGTGAGGACTTCGGATACGAGATCTTAGGGGCCAAATACTCCTACACCGTGGAAATGCGGGACACAGGACATTACGGGTTTGAGCTTCCTGAGAATCAGATTAAACCTTGTGGGGAAGAAACCTACGCTGGGTTCAGAGAGATGTTCCGCCAGGTCTTAAAAGAGGTCTGAACACAAGTCAAGACTTAAAACGGGTTGACACGGGAACCGACGGATAAGAAACTCATTATAAATCGTCCAAAATTGAGGTTAATTAAAAAAGGGAAGATCATATAACTCGAAACCAAACTACTGATGGTAAAAAGATAATTTACAGCATGAAGGAGGGAAAACAAGATTTTTTTCAGTAAACCCCTCTGATAGTTTATCATGTAGGAATCTCAAGAATCTGTATCTATCTAAATCAAAGGGCGAGTGACAAACTGAGAAAAGGTTCTTAAGAATTCAGGGAAAACGAGACAATTGTCGCTGGGTGTACAAAACGTTATGAGTAGTGGGTAAATTAAGAACATTTCTCCAGAGTCCCAAATTGAAAACCCCAAAACACGTCAATAAAAGTACAGTACTTTACACTGTCATTTAGAAAGTGTCATTTAGTGAAAACAACATGACTATTACTCCGTTAGTAAGAAAAACTTGGACCATCAGAAGGAGACAATTGGACCAAGTAGTTATTTCAACTGAAATATAAAGCTTATTAATTAATTCTTTAGAATTAATAAGATGTTTTTGACTTTAAACGAAGTGAAAAAATATGTAACATATATCTATGAGATGCGGTGTATGCAATGTTGATGTGAAATTGTACGTGTGTAAGGCAACCAGGAAACACGCTCCATTGCAACTGTAGCGCAAGAACTCTTAGGGTCCTTCCGTTTTATCTGAAAATTTAATCCAAAATGACCCCAAATTAAGCAAATCCACGTGGAATGGAAACGACGACCGTTTTCCTCTAACAGTACGCCCTTCATTATGTGTACGTTTACTTGTGAGTCTAATTAAATGAATTCAGTTGTTGATTTCCATTATTTTAAAACTGAATATCTAACTCCATATTTTATTTTGGAATCAAATAAACTTGAATTCACTGTTGACATGACTGCACATGGTGTCGACTTTGTTGTCATTGAAGGATTTACATGTACTCAAGCAGAGTAATGTCAGATGAATGTTGATGTAATTTTTAAAATCAACAGGATAACACTAGACTTAGGCAACATGGAAATCGTGTATTGGTGGCTTATTTTATTCGATTTGTGTCATTCGCACTGTAGGCAAACAAACACCGTCATTCACAACATGCCACAGAGTTCCTTTGGGGACACAGTCTACAGTCTTCTTGAGTCCAGAACTCAAAAAGTGGGCCTTTGCTCAATATACAGGTTCCCCAACGAAAGTGATGTAAATAAAGTCTTTGATGAGATATGATGCCTGAAGTCAACAAGAATAGATGCACTGCATCCATCGGAGAACTAGAGATCAATGCAAAAAATGCCAGAGTCTGGGTTCTGATCACCGGCGGCGGTACGAGGGGAGGGGAGGAGTTGTTAGAACATCAGGCATCAGCCATTAATAGGCCGATCCATTAAGCCATATGACCTGCAAAAAAAGTGGGCGGGGAGGGGTAGGTCCTCCCAGTCTAAAACATGGGGGCCCACTAACCCCTGCCTCCTCCGCTTCCGCCAAGTCAAGACTTGAGCCTTTTCCTAGTTGCAGACTAAACACTTGAGCCTTTCCTTAGTTGGAGACTAGTAGGTTCTTCAAGTCTTCTTTTGGGCTGTTCTCCGGGACTTGCTCACATGACATAGTTTGAACATAACAGCCCGTGGGCAGTAGCAGATAGCCTATTAGGTTATGAATAGTGGAAGATGCAGCTAGTATATAGATATATGTACTTAAATTAGGTCATTATAAAATTGGTATTTATACTGAAGTGTACTTATGATGGAAGGGGCCATACTAAGAAACAGCGGTCTCGTGCGCACAGGAAAAATTACGATTATAAAGTCTTTTTACAAAGCACTCAAAATTCCACTTAAATCAAAAACTAATAGCAAACACGATTTAACAGGACTTTCTGAAGAAAGAAACGAACAAAGCCAGAAAACCTGAGAGAATGATCATCAAAGTCGCACAACTGAACATTTTCAATGGCTCGCTCCGGTGATTTTTTTTCCTATAGGAATGTTAGGGGTAATTATTACATACGGGAGTGGTCAACTGCAAGCTGTATCAGGTTAGTGGAGCGACGGACAACGGGGGGCGGCAGATATGGAATTCCATAACATGCAGTATCGCATGCTTGCAGTAGACCACGTTGTGTTTGATGTAGCTTGGCCAACAGGACAAACACTGTTTTATCCAAGAAATACACAGTAGGGCTGTGTCTTTAATTGCTGCCTTGAACTGAGACTTTGCAGGCGTGGCATACATAGTGTGGACCTCTGTACAAAAGAAGTCCACATAATGTATCATATGATGGCATTGTGTGGACTCACACACGTCCACACAATGTTTCTCCCTCTCCGAAGAACATTTTCAGATGCATTTGGGGGTAAAGGTTATCCGTGGCAAAATGAAGAGGAACAGTTCAGGAAATCATCACAAAAAAATCTAGGTCGAAGGAGTTATCCTACTTGGAGAAAAAAAGAGCATTTCCCTTAGTTTCCTGAACCACAGGAAAACAAAGGAATGTCCACACTTTGTGTGTAAAACTGGTATTGGTGTTTGCCTGTAGGCCAAGCTGTAGGCAAAACGAGATTTTTGTGGGCGGGGAAACACAGGATCTTTTTATTCATTTTGCGGTCACAATCAACGGGGTAAACATTAAATTTGTGATGTTTTTCAAATGGTTACGTATTTATTCTTATTTTGAAATACTTCATGCTAACGAATTGTTGTCTATTACTGTAAGCCTTTAATTAAGTACTAAAGTAAATGTCGCTTTACCTTCCTGTTATAAAAACATCCTCCAACCAATTCCCCGCCAAAAAAAGCGCTACATGTACACGCGAACCCTCGATTCATTGGTTCAACGATAACGTTATTCTTACAGAGATACCAGGCAAGTCGGCCAGAAAGTCAATTTTGTAGTGTCTTAATACCCTATTTATGATAATTACCCCAAACCCTCCTTGATGAAAAACGCATGCGCAACGGTTAAGATACGCCCATTTTATTATGATTACCCCCTAACCTTCGTACGAAAAAATTACGCGGCTGGCTCACACTTCCTGCCGCCAAGGCCATATTTTGCGCATGGGTACATAATTATGAATTTATTAGTGAAGGTCTGCTAATAAAGGAGATCATCTCCATTGTAAAAGAGAACAAAGTGCGCACACGATTCGCCCTGTCCAATCCCCATCCCGCACAATGATGAATGAGCGCCCATGAAAAATACCCGATGGCTGCTGTTTTCGACACATTCATTGGGTGCGTTCGATTAGCTTACACGTGTAAGTCAAACTTACACGAGAGCGTTCGTTTAGCCATCACGTGATCTTCGCGCCTCCCCTGGAGTCAGCCACCACTTCCCAGGCTTTCCAAGGGAACCAATCAGCACTCACTAAATCGCATGCATAATACATTTCGATGACTTGATTGGTAAGGTCACATGCATCATGGCTGGCTGACGTGCCGCGTTGCATAAAATTTGCATGCACGATATATCAGTACGAGTACGCTCGTACGGAGTTAGCACGGAGTAGAACGGGAGATACTCATACTAGGTTAGGCCTAGGTCATGACAGAGGATGCTGTTCTTGATGACCCATAACCATGTACAGTAAGTATGCCCTCTCCAGCTAACTAAAGAGTCCTTAAAAACCACGTAGACCTTACTTTCGAGGACAGAGTACCCGGACTGCAAGTTGGTTGTCGTTTTCTTGCTGCACGTGTAGGTTTAGGTGTCGCTTGTGTGAGTAATTTGGCCTCATCAGGCCAACATGCTCATTGTGTGTTGCAAAAAAACGAGAACGTATTTCTTGCGTGGTGTCAGACAACGATTTTGTTTTCCCAATTTTTCAGCCACAGATATCGCAAACATGATGCGATGCAGCACAACTGTAGTCCCCAACGATATCTTTTAGAAGAGTGGCAATTTCATGTTTAGTATGGACTGAATAATATGTCGTACATGTCACTAATCCCTTCCCACGGCCACAAACCGGACACTATCGACAGGGTACTTGCTCGCGTGAAGCCGCCATGTTGTTCGAACTTCGAAGTACATGTACATAATTATAATACCAAGGCTATAAATATTTAATACGATCGGTCATTTGAATACAACTGCCGCACCCCCATTCCTGGAAGATTCCCAAGACGTTGGTGAGAGTAAGTAAAAACTAGTTGTGCGAGGGCGCTCTTCAACAGAAATAAAACAACTATCGATCACTGACGTCTAGGCCAAGACTACCCCTACCTCGGCTGGCGAGCAGGTTTCTGGAGGGTGCACCCTCGTATTTAGGCCAGAAATATGTCCGCCGAGCTCATTAATAAAAGTTATACACTCAAAATATTCTATATTCGGAGGGTCCTGAAAGCCATGGAACTGGGGAATAGAAGAAATATGAGACTGAACCTCTGGGCCGGACTCGGGGCTTCCAATTCTGAGCAATTTGGACGCAATCGGGTCCGAAAGTGGCACTATTTGAGCTATTTTGCAGAGGGATGGTTTTTCAAAATGGCTACTTTTCTGGACAGGGACATTTTCTTTATTTTAGAGGTGGTCTGCTTCTGGTGAAAATTTCTCAAAAATTCCTTTGTCAACCCCCCGAAAACTGAAAGGAAAATAAAAGGAGACATGTGAAACGTCATTTTTCTGTGCAGCCTGGACACCTGTGAAATATTTCAAAGTATGGGGATTTCTCACTGCAGTCTATGGGAATTTATTTGTAGTGGTGCACCCTGGAGACTGTCCGAGTGTAATGACGTCACGGATGGACTGTTCGTGCATGGACACTCTTTGATTAGCCTCATTTCGATGATTCCCTTGCGTGTAACACTGGTGTATTCAGGGAAGCCAATCAAACGCACCTATTGAGTTCACGCATACGCAAGGCTTCATTACGAGCGATACAAAGTCGCTCACAAAACAGCAGTTAGGATCACCGTCTTTAATGCTGTTTGGTTCCCAGACCAAACAGATCCCAAGTGTATCACTCAAGTATGGTGGCCCTGGAGGGGCATCGCCAATCGTCAGTATTGACGTCGACATTTGAGACCAAATTTTCGATCCACCCTTCAGTCACGAATATTGACCCAACATGTGCGACCAAATTGATGCCTCGTTGTATCTCCGCAAAACTGCCTCGGTTTTTTCCCCAGCAAGCCAGGTAGAAAGGGAATAGACACAGCAAGTGCTTTTTAATGTTGTACCCCCGGCGTTGTGCCAAAACTGCCCACCCGAATATCGACTTGAGATCAAGCCAAAAAACAAGTCATGAATTTGGTGGCAAAAATTGACGTCCATTTTCGAGACGGAAGAGAGAGTCGTGAAGTTTGGTTGTGAATATTGATCGCAATATTGACACTGGCGATGACCTTCCACGGCCACCATACTCAAGTGATATGAACAATGCATATCTTATCATTATTACTACACTCTTTTGACACCCCTGGTTGAACAAAATATCCAAGACCTTCCTATGTGGTTCATGTCACAAATCGAAGAGTAGTTACAGAGGTCTTGGACCCAAGACTAAGCTATGGCTTGAAATGACACATCGCTCAACATAACTTGTACTTTGAAAAGTAATTGGGATTTGCTTGTGCTTGGACCGAATTGACTTGTGATTTGACTTGACCTGTGATCAAATGACTTGTGACTGGAACAAATCAGTGTTGTAGTCGAGACCTTTATGTCCGAGACCGAGACCGAGACCAAAGCATTCGAGACCGAGACCAAGATCGAGACCAGCTCTTTCAAGACCCAGACCAGAACTTCGAGACCGAGACTTTTGCAGTTCGAGACCGAGACCGAGACCTTGCACAACATATACAATATATAGGCCTACATGTAGTTCATTAATGGTAAACGTGGTGGACAATTGGCATTAAACAGCAAAATTAAGTGCAGATTTTACATGTAAAGCACACAAAATATTCCATATTCCATGAAAGAGTTTTTTTTGAAGTTCAACAAATGACTGGTGACATGACTTGTAATTGCAAAAAAATGTCTTGTTTTTAATTTTATACCCTAATGTTTCAAAAATCCCTTTCTATTTGGCAGGCTTTGGGGTGCATACCAGTAGTTTTCCACGGTGGCTCGGTGGGTCTTTGCTCTATGGTATGGGTATGGAATGGGGTCTAGTCGACCATTTGCGATCAGGCCCCAGGGCACAGTCGCACCGCTGGTTATCAATNCAAGGTGGCCCGTAAACAGTTCCATGTGCACACGAATATCCACGCCTACGGGTGGTCAGAATTGACTGTGCCCATTTGGCTATTCTGCTTAGTGCCTCTGCCCCCCAGGCGAGTGATATGGTGAGATGGAACTTCACTGTCTTGCGTTGAATCATGAAATGATGACATAAAAATATTCGCTTTACATGTGAAATGCTATCTGTCGAGGATTTGGGGATAGTATTGTACTGATTATTTGTCATAACATCAAAGCACAAAAACCTTTTCTAAAAATAAATGGAGTTGTGCTTTTGTTTCTCCAAATTTAACTGAAGACCTGGATTTCTTATGAAGATTTGTGTATCAATACTGACTGATAACATGCGGTTATTGAATTATATAGAGTTTTTGACGAAATTGAGTATGTATTTCGAACGCCTGTCTCCTTTGAAAAGCGGAAACCAATACTGTAAACAATTTACGCGCTATCACAGAAATTTATCGACTGTTTGCATACAATTTACACTGGTCTTGAAACGTTTTGTAGGCTTATCATTCTACAATCCTATGAAGGTGGTGTGGTTGCATTGTTGTCTTGTCCGTCTGACTGTATTGATATTGTCGCGATCCTTAAATATCAAGTCAATGGTAGCATCGCACAACTAGGCTACACTTATCGGGCCCAGCCGTGGTGAGAGCTGTCCCGGGCCACCACTGTGACTAGCAATAGATGGACGGGACCAGCGCCCGTATGTACCGACCGCACTGCCGCTCAGACCGCAATATGACGAGAGCATTGATAAGATAGAATAGCCGCACTATGTACCCTTGGCTCAGCGTAGAGACGGGGATAGCCTTTTATCAAGGCGCCTGCGGCGCAAGACCACACGACGAACTGCACGCAAGCCCGAAATCAACCATGCATGTGCATGCAGTAGCCGATCTGTGTGTATCGTAGACGGTGCGCGCCGCCGCAAGCGCCTTTGGAGCTTTGTTTCCAGTGGTTGATATGAATTATTCAATATACTAATGTATGAATATATTATTCACATTTCTCTGAACCAATTGTGTTTTCGGGGCTAAGTAGTCCGAGCACGCTAGGCTACTTACGTTCATGAAGTCGCTGCACAAAGGTGCGGCCTGGTATTTGAAACTTGCAATAGCCAGTTGGAAGATCGACAAATACGTCTTGACCCTCCAGAACAGCCTTCACGGCCAACATTTGCTGTGCTTTCAATTGGTCGATCGGAATCCCAAGCTTCGGTGCTGCAAGTTTGAGGCAATTCTGGAAGAGATTGTCGACTAGAGTTTACACCACTGCCGGTGTGGCGGTCTCAGCTGTGTCCCGGTCTCAACGGTCCCCTTATGAAATATGGTAAAAATACGTCGTTCCATCTCTGCGCACAACGGGAAAGTCGTCTGTTTAAGTGGCGTGCTGAGAAGTGCAGTTCATGCATACTTCACGTTGTATGTGACGTGTACTGTACATAGGCCCACACCAAAGATAATAGCAACGGACATCTTAGTACGGAAGACCAACGAGACCGTGCTTGTGTCGTGCTGAAATGTCTGGCTACGTCAGGATACGCGCACCATTATAATGATGAGTAGCTTATAACATGCGCGACAGAGGCGATCGTTTTGATTGGTGGAGACTTTTACGCATATATCGTATCTGCTACCGAAACGGTAGCAAATGTAAAGAAAAACATAAGCTACGTCTGGCAGAACTTTAAAGGCGTACCGGGCAGGCGTGCAGTTCGTCGTGTAGTCTTTCTTCGTGCGTTGGTTTGGTGCTTAAATAGTCTCCTCCAGCTCCTCGCTCTTGAACAACTATCCATTTCGCCGCAGGCGCCTTGATCAAAGGCTAAGACGGGATGACTGGGGCCAGTTAGCAGGACAAGGCTGACGAGGACACGGGGCTGTCTCGCCTGACTATCAGTTCGGACGCATTTCGTTACATTTCAAGAATGGTTACAATCGCACTTCTCTCGGAAAGGGTCCAACCACCGCACTACGTTAGGTTTTGCTCTCGCAACAAGGGTTTGGTCCGCCGCATCTGACCGACGAGCTAGGGAAAATCTGCTCTAGTCTATTTATAGGATTCTAGAGGCTCAGGAATAGGGTCATTTCACAATAGTGCGCCACCAAGAGTTTGCAACGTAGAAGAGATAACCAGCACTGTGTATCTCAAGCCTACCCACATC
>NW_019091409.1:1183503-1197958 GCF_001949145.1 Acanthaster planci
CATCGATTATCTTTTTACTGTAGTTTGCAACGTGTTGGCCAATCACAATGTACGAAATTTGTCGACCCAATGTGCATTTGGAAAGGGTCGACAAATTTCGCGCGTAATGATTGGCCAACGTGTTGCAAACTCTTGGTGGCGCACTAGTGTGAATCGCCCGTAAAATATTAGCGTCGTCGAACAGCTCAACCAATGAGTATCTTCCATCTCAAAGGGTCACATGACTTCCTGCTAGAGTCATGTGCAAGAATTGGAGTGTCGTGTGTAAAATGGTGAAATACAGAATAAGAAGTCTAGAGCCGGTTGCGTGTAAGTGCTTACCCGCTCATCTGTGGTGAACGACTGACAGTGACAAAGTCTAAGGTTTCTGAATATTAGCATTTCAGGGAAACTTACCACGCCTAACCACGCAGCCACGTGGAGGGGAATTTCCGACATGCCAAGCTGAGCAGAGAAAACACAAGGACAAAGGAGTGAAGCAACACACGATCACGCCAGAGTACAGCATTAATAACTTAATACAAAATTAGCGTCTCCGCTATGTACATTTCCAAATAAGCTAAATAAAAGACCCTGGAAATGCACAGAACGAGATTAAGTAAAACTAGGGGGCGTTGGAATTCCAACAAGATTTGCGGGTGCGCAAAAATATTTTCCTGTTTTGAAGGCTTGTTGATTTTGGTTGACGTGATCTGAATTTTTTTTAGATAAGCAGCTGTCCAAACACTGTATTTTCTTGGCGTTTGCGACTACAATTAAACAGTATAGTTGGCCTATATAACTAAAAAGTAATTAAAAAACCCAGCAACGATAAAAAAATATCGGGAAATGATCGTCATTGTTTCAAAATCCACACACACGTCCAGCTTCGTGAAAACAGTCAACAGATATCAACTCAAACTGAATAAAACAAATCTAACAACTACTTCCATGATTCTGCATGTTTATTACTACTGCGACCATCGGATGACCATGGAACAATGTTACATGCACCACATATCGGGTAGGAAGGTTGGCCAAATGATTAATTATGGAATAATAATAATGATAATACTACACTGTACAACCCTTGAGACAAGAGTCAATATATGCCACTGTACAAGAAATAATTAAAATAATTTAATTATTGGTTTGCTCAAAAAGTAGGATTGACAGTGACGGAGAAAAGAATGAATACCAAATATGACAAACCTTGAGCAGTGGTAATAATTATGCAATAGTTCTCACATTTACAGTACAAATATTGAAAATCCCCTATAAAAGTCTGAACTGGTACAGTTTATTATAGTTCGGCTCAGTTCAGTTCAACTCAGTTAAGTTTTCCAAACGCCAAGTTAAGTCGTGAGGTCGGTATCAGGCACACCAAACGCCCAAATGAAATAATAGGCCTGCAACCAAGAGATCAAACCGGAGTTTCGTTCTGTAACAATCGTATGGCATATACAAGTACAATGCATTAAGTTCGACCATGAGACTCAAAAAAGAAAGCTTGCCACGAATTCAGGCGACAAATTAACCATGAAATTGTCCTTTTTAGAGTCAACATATGAACGGAAAATTTNTCACAGAGACCAAAGTGACAACAATGAGAGACTTTGAGATGGTAATTCGGCAGGAAATGCTACATCCAGACTATTAAAATTACACATTCGGTTCGAGCAAACTTTCCGCGTTACTCAAACTTTGAAGATGGTCTGGAAATTAAAAAGAAGAAACCGCATGCACGCACATTCCAAGACGGCGCATCACAGATGGTAACGTAAAGCAACAGAAACTCTAAGCATAAAGTCCGGTTTCTTCACTGCTCTTGACAACCATCACATACATCCTCACAGAAACACTGATCAATTACACGACCGTAAATTCAATTTCTTTACAAAATCTAGTCATTTATGACTACATCATGCAAATTGAACGAATTTGTTACCAGAGGATGTCTACCGACGACGTAATCGTTTTGTCTCAGCGATTAGGCCTGTAACAAAAAAATACCAAAGGTACGGGATCCCCGAAAAACCAAATTTTTATTCACCCGTACCCAACGTTGGACAAATAAGTAAATAAAACAAAATGCTCAGCGTTCTAACAGAGTGAATAGATTCAGAGTGCGGGTGGTACAACATTTTAAAACCTTTAGTTTAGCAATTACATTAAGAGGAGGCAAAACCACTCGCAAACGCCCCTAATATTCAAGAGGGCGAGATTTTGAAATAGTATATCAGACAACTTGAAACTAATAGTGACTTCCAAACACGGTTAAAACGAGTGGATGCGCTGTATAGGGGCAAAGAATAAAATTGCAAAAAAGGCAAAAAGGTTCATCAAAACCAAAATTGATCATTTATTGGAATCGTGTCAAATCTGAAATCCCATTTTTCAATGGGACAAACCTTAAGTACTGTCACAATTATGTGGTCGAAGGTGGTAATATAAGCATGGATATAATGTCATACTTTTCATCTGGAAGAAAGTTGATTCACAGTGACTGGGTACTGGACATAGCAGCACAGTCTAAGAGCACCCCATTTGATTCCTCATCATGGTGCCAGTCAGCTGTCTCCTTGGGGTGATTCTAGGATTTCTGTGAAATAATACGGACATGGTGATACAAAGGTGTTTTTGAGATAAGAAGACATGTTTTTGTTTGCCTCAGGCATACTTGGCCATTTTCACTCATGAATGTCGATATGTGCGCACATCATTAATTTTTAAAATACACTGGTAAAATGTACCACCATATCCGTTTTAAAAATGTGGTTCTGTATAATTAGGCTGTTGCAGCAATATGTACTTTGCACAGAGGAAGTAGACCAGATAACTCCAGTTTGTTTTATCTTGCTTTATCTGTGCTCCGCTTGAGAGCTGCAACATCTGCATCTTCATTTGTTCCGGTCTGCAACTCTTGCGTGACAGGCCTCGTGCCAAGAATCTTTGTTAAAAAGAGGCACCTACGGAGGCCCATGCCAGTCAACTTGTGGCAGCGCGAGCCGTTCTGGTTAGAGAATTAGGACGCCATGAAGTCGCTATTTGTATTGATGACGCTCTTCGCCGTCTCGCACGGAAAGAGTTACGATGGGTAAGTTTCTTGATATAGTTTTAGGGAGTCATCCATGTTAAGGATGTCTGCAACTTTAATGAGAAAAAGACCGAAAACTACGAAAATATTCGTTCCAGTTTTCTTGATAAAGTCAAGTATGATTGCTTGAGAATACTCCACAAGAACCCTAAAATTCTCTTGTACATTTTAAAAGTGACAATTCCCCGAGCCTCATTTTTCTCTGAGATGTTGCATTTCCAGCTGTGACATAATTGTAATCAACACCAACCGCAGAGGTGGTAGCGAGTCTGTTTTTGCAAGTCTAAGTCAAGTTAAACGACAACTTTTGGAAGTCTAAGCCACGTCACAAGTCATTTGATCACAGACCAAGTCAAGTCAAGTCACAAATTAATTTGCTCCAAACGAGCAAGTCAAAATTTGTTGACCAAGTACAAGTCAAGCCGCACATTATTTTGTCTAGCTGTAAAAATTAAACGGCGCTGGGCATCAACTTAACAGGCGTAGTCCTAGAGCCATTTTTTGGGGGGTAGGCCCTTTGCACTTGACATCACCTTTTGACTTTAGCTACGGCTGTTTCCTTTTGCAATTTATGGGAGGGGATAGGGGAGTAAAGGCTTCCCTTGTAGAACCTCGTCTGCAACTTATGTCTTGCAAGTTTTAGTTACATGTGCACATATGTACTCACACTTTCTCGTGCGATATACCAGGTGTACTGTTGCTCACCCACAACCCTTGATAAGACGTTCTAACGCCCTCATGTTTTACTCATTCCTTGCGTTCCCAGGGTCTCTTATTTATCTCAGCTTTGCATACGGAAATGTGCAGGCCGCTGACATTTTAGTTATTCATGCTACCCTCTGGCGTGTTCGCGTGTTCCTTCACTCCGTTGTCTTTGTGTTTTCTCTGCTAAATTTGGCATGTTGGAATTTCTCCATCCACGTGGCTGTGTGGTTTGGCGTGGTGAGGTTCCCTGAATGCAAATATTCGGTTACCTCTGACTTTGTAACTGTCGGTCATTCTCCAAAATGATTGTGTAGTTCCTTTTTGCACCCGAAACTAGACGTTTGTACACGTGACGTCTTATTCTGCACTTCGCCCTTTTTACACACGACACTTAGGATGCGTTCGCAAGGTTACTCCTGTTAACACGAGTAGGATGCGTGAGCATTACACCCCCCAGCTAAAGTATATTCACGCTGACCTATCGTACTTCAGCCGTTTGAGCGCTTATGAGTGTACTCGTGTTAACATGAGTAGCTCGCTCGCAGATGATTCTTGCACACGACTCTAGCATGAAGTCAGGTGACCCTTGAAATAGAAGACTCCCAATGGTTGAAAGCTTTAACGACATTCATATTGTCTTGATATCTAAGCCTCTAAAACCTATAAATACGGCATGATTTTGGCTAGCTCGTCGGTCAGGTGCGGCGGGACGAAACCCTTAGCGTAACCTAATGTAGTGCTGGAGTTGGACCATTTCCGAGAATAGTGCAGTAGTTCTGAACACCCGTTCTTATGATAAAGTGCGGGGGGGTAACCCCAAATCAAGCTTGCTTTGCTTTGACCGAGTGGAGAAAGTTGCAGCATCGAGCGGCCCACCATCTCAAGTCCGAACCGTTGGCCGAGAGAGACACACCAGCGTCAAGCGGTGGGGGACGGGGGGACATGTAATATAGCAATTGTCCTTCCACTACTTTCCAAAACCTAAATTAAAATGTATATTAGACATAAGCATTTGTAAAAAAAAATTGCTGAAGTAGCCAGTAATTGTCTTAAATCACAACACAGAGCAACTATACTCCAAAATTTCCCGGGCCCCTGAGCGGGTCCTGGACCCCACGCCGCTCAGGGTTTCGCGCTTCACGCTCACGCTCATCAGGGCCACCCCCCCTTATGTATACGATGCGATATACCCGTACCGTATCCACTTTGTTTGACTTGCATTTCCAATGCTCTTGTCAAGCCATCGTTTAGTTACACACAACTTCGCCTCTTATGTGTAGCCCTGTTAAGCGGATAGGTGGAAAAAATATGTTTTTACGTACAAGCACGAATTTTAGCATAGTTCAGAGTTATGGCCTTGGTAATGTTTTGAGGAGTGGGGGCACTCTTTTTGGCTCCAAATACCGTATTTGGCATAAGGGGCCGACTTCTTGTATTGTTATTTATGTATGGCTAAAAGGCTCAAGGGAATCCGAAAAACATCCAGATGTGTGTGTATTGAAGATTCAGATTCATTTGGCATTGTACAAATGGTATTTATTGGAAAATCAGTGGGAAAAATGACCACGAAGTGCAATGATATTTGGCTCAAGGACCTTGATACATTATTGTTATTTATTCAAGTAAGACTAAAGGGTACAACGTAATCTGAACGACATCCAGGTAATATGTACATGTGCATTCAAGAGTCAGGTTCATTTTTTGTTGTACAAATTGCTGGAAATGTGGCGGCCAAATATGGCGGCCACACTTGAGAGGGTCGACCTATTATTCGACCGTTAGAGGTACAGCTAAATATTTGATGCTTATTTTTTCAGGCTCAACAATTCTTTACTTGCAAAAACGCATTTCATGTTTGAAATATGTTGGCCAATTTTGTGCAAAGACGTCTAACCCCGAAATTGGTTTATATAAACACCTATATATGAAATAAATATGCTCACGTCAAGAAATATGGAGGCACATAATCCTCAGAATGTCCTGCTGAATGACATCCATAAGGATCTCAGGACGATTCTGAAAAGTAACGTGCTGTTCATAATTTTAGTTGATAACATGTTAATAAGAACTTGAACAAACACAATAAATGGTGTGCTACATATAAAGTGCAGTAGCGACACAAAGGATTTAATTTCAAAGATGCCTTTCTGGATTTGCACTGCCCTTAGAGCAGTTTTTTATGCTAAATCTATAATAGCTCTTTCGGTAAATTGCCGGCCCTTGATTTGGTTGTCCACGTCGGTTTGCTTTGGGTAGATTAAGTCATTCCTCAGTTTTTAATTTATGCCCAGCGTCAGTACCGGCCCTTTTGATGTGCTTTACAAATTGAAATGCAGCACAAATTAGATGGATGGCATCCATGGATCCGTATTTGTAGGTGAACCTTTTTGCTTGTTTGGTTTAGCTTTGTGCAACAAAGAGTTAGTGTTATCATGAGGAGAGTGAATCTCTTAAGGTCAGCTCCGTCCTCTTCGTGGATTTGAGCTGGCCCTGTGTCGTAGCATAAGAACGTGGACTATACATTTTTTTTCACACTCTGCCACGTTTCCCATGGATGTATTGTTCCTTTGGTACTGAAAACAGAGACTGTCTCAGCCAGTGAAGCCTCAGAGACATGGTTAAAATAAAAGAGGAAATAGGAAGTCAATTCCTTGGGAAGCGCAAAAACCTGTTGAAATCTAAGGTGACACAAATATTGCCTATTCAGCTATAGTCACATCAGTTTATCAAGTAGGACAAAAGACAAACAAAAGGACAAGATATTTAATCCTATACCACTATTAAACTATCAAAGCCTCTATCAGATCAAATCAAAAAGAACAGTGTTATTGTCTTGTCCTCCATGAAAGAGGTCCAGTGAAACCTAGAAGGTTTCTTTACTTGAAATGATCGTTCTTTATTTACATTTTATACCAGTCACTTCATGGTAATCTGAATGACTTTTTTCAACATAACAGCTTGAAGTCTCAAGCCAGAACCGAGTGTGGGCAAGCCATTAGATTTGTTGGGTATAACAATCTCCTTGGAAATTGCAAACGGTCTCTGAGAATTCATGGAAATAAGAGTGATTGGGGCCCTCTAAGACAACAGATTACAATTCCGAGTATGGAGGGTTACTATCAACTACTTTTGACATGTACTGTGTAAAACCTCCATTTCATATAACGTCGCCTTTCCATATGCGCGTCAGTACTTGCGCCTCGCGGTGCGTATCCGTCAAAATTGATTCTGACGGCCGAATGCAACGCACACGTGTATTATGTTATGGAGTTGATTTTGGGTCCGTGAGTGAAACGCATGAACCCAGCCTGTACGCAACGCACCAAAAAATGTACATACGGAGAGGCGTCTTTACTCGTTTAACTCCTTCTGGCAATGAGGAGACTGACACATGATGTTGCATTTTGCAGATGCACACAAATGAAGGTTTTTTTTACATAACTTTCTCTGGCAAACTGTGGACAATGTTGTTCTGTCTGTGGCAGCAGTAACCAACGAGATATCAGAGCTGTTGATAGAGCTGTTTCATCATATGCATTTATGTTTTACTTTTGGTTTTGTTTACCCATGTTTCCAGAGAAATGAAATAAATAAATAAGGCTCCGATGAATGATGCGTCCGAATTTTTTAATACTTGCCTGCGGCCTGAAATTACGCACGAGTCTTATATGGTAGCAACCAGAGGCGGCTGATCGAGTCATCTGTGATTTCAAGCCGCATCCAAGTGATTCAGACGTTGCCTTGGGCAGAAAAAACCGAAATAGAAATCACGAGCCGATAGAATTCTTACGCTGATTTCTTGAGAACGCAAGGCTCAAATTGACAGACCTAATTTAAAACGTTAATAGGTTTGACTGAGTACATTTCTGACTTGCGTTGGTGACAAGTCGTTGTGTGCAAAACTAAGTAAAGTTACAAGTCATTTTCTGCCAGTCTAAGTCAAGTCACAAGTAACTCGAGTCCAAGTCAAGTGACTCGATCTACAACTCTGCCCGCACGAAACTAGTGGGCCCCAAAGGGATTCCCGAGAACTTCTTATTTCATAGAACAGTGTGCAAGAGCTAAAGGCAAGCATTAATTCCTATATCGAACACTGGCTGGATGTGGAAGGGCAATGCTCACCAGCCTAGTTATCTCACTGAGAAAGGTGTGGAATACTTTTATCTCACGACAACGTGGCTCACTTTGATGCCCAATTAGACAATCCTCCCTTGTGTTGTGTGTGAAGATTATTTTGGGAAAAACATTTTCTGAAAGAGAGCTTTCACAGTTTGCCTTTATAATTCTCTACCTTTCCACCTTTTTCAGGTATCAAGTATTTGAAATCACACCCAAAACAGGAATTCAGTTTCAACAGATGATGGATTTGGACATGGAACTCTTCGACGACGTATGTACAGGAGTGTCTTATAGAACTTAAAGAAGCATTCTTGACTAGAAGAATCTGAGACTTAATCCGCAGAGAGGTCATTACATGTCGGACCAACACACTTTTTGTTCTTAGGTCTTCAGATTTCGGTAAAAACTGCTGCGCCTGACATCAATGAAAAATAAATGAATGTCAATTTTAAGCGGAATCCGAACTTCATTGTGGTCAGGGCAGAGATCAACAAAAATGGGCAGTTTTAACTTAACGTAAATTCTGACTTTTAATGAAAATGACGGATAGCCTTCTCATTTTGTATCAAATATATGCAAATGCGGTATCAAAATAATAGGAAGAACATGCTCCTTTCACCGATGTGGAAATTTAGCTTTGTGAATCAAGAGTCAAGATAACCTTTGACAAGCGTTTGTGACCTTTGAACCCATTTTAAAAACAATGTACGATTACTTATGAAAGTATTTCCTGTTCTAGAAGAATCCGCCTAAATCTTTCCGTGGTATTTAAAATAAAAAATGTGGTAATTTTCTACAATTGGTCAGCTTAGAATAATTATGTCAATTTTGTGTGTAATCCTTAAACAGGAATTATGAACGCAATTAATTTATGCTCTAAAATGAAATTAACCCTAAGGTGCATGTAAAATCATGTATTGATATCGGAGGATTGGAACAGTTAGGGTTAATTAAGTTTTGAATGGTTTTCAGAGCCAGAGCTCACAAAATCATCATTTTATTTGAGGAGACTATTTGAAAAATTTAGGAACATACGGTAATTGAGTCTGAATGTATGAGGACTAAGGAGCTGTCATGTGTTGACTGGGCAAAACACGTGAGGGTGCTAGACAACATGTACTTACTATACTACAGTACTTCGCCTTGCACCTTGCATAGCCACAATTGAGTACATGCAAGTCAACAGTGTTGCACAAATTTTAACCCTAACCGCAGCACATTGTTTTCCAGAGATTGAGCCTTTGAGGGTAGGGCCTATTAGAGCAACTCTTTGCAGCCATTTGGACATCATTTTCGCATGTAGCCATGAGCTTCAAACGACTCCAAAAACAAAACCATACGTCTGGTTGAGATCAAAATTCACATTTATGCTGCAGATTTTTCCCCCTCTCCCAGTGTCTTTTAGGGTTAAAACTTGTATATTGTTTTTCAAATACTCTAATTCTTTGGAAAGAGTGTAAGAAAGTGAAGCCAGTCTCGCTGTGTTCAACTGTAGCCAATTTCTCTTTCTACTGTTCCACCATTTCATCTAGGGCTGTTAGCTGTGGAACCCGTTGAATTCCAAGTATCAGACCAAGGTGCTGATATTTTTGTAACGTCCTATCATAATGTTGTCATCCTTAACTCTTTGGAGCATTCCAAAGATTACATACAAAACTGGCATACAAGCGCAGAAATCATTACCAAAATCTGAAGATCTAAGGTCAAAAGGTGTGTTGCACTGACATGGAATGACCCAGTGGTTTTGCTATGTACGTAAAAATATACGGAGACTCAGGCATGCCATACACTTTGCGAGACATTCAATCCAGTGATGTATCCGCGGGGCAGGGGCAGGGGCAGGGGGAAACGTGCCCCCCCCACCCCAGGCCTTTTTTTTGAAAGATAATACTTCACAGGAGAGTAGGAATGAAAGTAATCGGTACATTTATTTATCAAATATTAGAACCTGAAGCCTGAGAAGATATTACTATTTGATTCCCCCACCATCACGTTGAATGCGCCCGAAGCCGCATTCAGTCCAGTCTTTTCAAAAAAGCGATGAATTGTTAATTTTTTCATTTGATAAAATTGGAAGTCAAACAATTGAAAAAAAGAAGAAATGCGTGCATACCGAAAACATAACTCAATAGTAGAAATGAAATGGTTTCATTTACTACTGCCAACCTACAGCTTGATTTCTTGAAGACCAGTGCCGTCGGCAAACCCAGTAAAGTGATCGTGCCTCCCATGCACGTGGACAAGCTCAAGGAAGCTTTGGAAGAGTTGCGGATTGAATTTGAAGTATACATTGACAACCTCCAACCCCTCATTGACGAAGAGACGAGAGCTATCACCTCACGCGAGAAGGCCACAACCTTGGCAAGCTTCGATTACAACGTATACCACAGCGCGCAAGAGGTGGGATCAACTTTTACTCGATTAAAATGTGAAAACGAACGAGCTGTGTTCTATAACTGAGATATAAATTTGTGATGGGCGAGTCACTTAAAAAATGGCTGCAAGTACTATTTCAGATTTTTCGTTTCATCACATTACTGGTTCTGTAAAGGTTCCGCAAATTTTACATTGGCTATTAATGGTAGATACAAATTTGAAAAAAAAAATGATGCCAGGGATAAATGACGCGTGGGTGTCGTTCAAGTGAAAATAACGGGAAGAGACCCTCGCTCACTGTGGTCGCTGAACTTGTTGCAATTTTTGTTTATTCTTGTTTAGATCTTGGACTGGGTGACAGACTTCAGCCAAACCGAGTCCACAAGTTCCCTTACCATCAAGGAAATCTATTTGGGGGATTCAGCTGAGGGATTTGCCATGAAGGCACTGAAGGTGAGAAAAGCACAGCATAGTGCACAGCTGTCTTTAGTTCACAGCTACTTGGTATTGTCCTGCAGGGAGATTATCTCCTCAAATTTAGCGATGGTCAGGAGTTTCAACCTCTTTTACCTCCATTTATATGAAAAGGTCAAAATAGAGACAAGGATAAAAACAAAATGAAAAGAATTTACCCTTATTTAGGATACAGTTTTATGTCTCAAAACAAAAAGAAGCGGGACTTAGAAACTGACGTAGTGATTAGTACTTGTAATTAGAATTGAATTTTGATTCATCATTACCCATCGCTTCAAGCAAACAGCATTACAAACCCCAGTCCGATCAGCTTTAAGTTGGTTGTTGCAAGTATACGGTTATCGACTTTTCAACAAGAAAAACAGGTTCTACTCAAATGCTACCTTGTCAACATAAATGTTTTTACATACGCGCTTCTCAAACTAAAGTTCATTTTCTAGGTTCTGCCACGTGCTGAACAGTACGTTTCCTCTTACAGATTTCTACAGGGAGCGGCCGGCTTGGTGCTTACACCCAAGGGGGCTTACATGGTAGAGAATGGATCGCACCTGCCACTGTCCTCAACCTCGTCCAAAAGGTCAGAAAATGCATGGCATATCTCATACCCACATAATGTTCCCCTTTTCAAAGATCCAGAGTTGACAGGTATTTTCGCGTGTTCCCCAAGCAACAAACACAATGCTGATGAGGGAAATTTCGAGGTTTCTCTGCAGAGAGTAGCAAACTCGTGTAGGGTTGGAATAGCAGCTCATCTCCTGAGCTGCAACATATTCTGCTGCTTTTTTGAAAGACGTCAAATGTCTGCAAGTGACATGTACCTTATGCAGTGACCTTCAAAAAATGCACATTCACCCAGCCCTAAATGCTCATAGCAACAGGATATTCCCGATCCCGTAGAGTCAACCCTTCTGATGCTCTGTTTAATTTGCCAGTTCGTAGCAGCCTTCAAAAGTGGGGACAGCGTAGCCACCCAGTTTTTCAACAAGTTTGACTGGTACGTTCTCCCTCTACTCAACCCTGACGGTTACCACTACACTCGCCCAGAATCGGTAAGTCTCATTTTCAACAATGCCGTAACCTGATTGCTCATCAAATTACTCTTGGTAGGTGTCTCCCATGTGTCGAACTGAGAGTGAAATTGTTTCAATACGTCCCTGACACAGCTTCGTAACAATGCATACACACAAGTTCGAGAAATGATGGGTGATTTTTCTTGTCTCTTCTTGATCTCTTGATCGTCACTTCCAGGAGCTGGAAGACGCTCCACTTCTATCAATAAAATATGCGTAAAAGCACCCTCCAAATACAATAGATCAACGGCTGCAATAGGATCTTGTTACTGTTGGTAACAAAATAAAACTCTTTCGCCAGTGGCACAGAACGTCAGATAGTAGTTATATGTATTAATTTTACCAGCTTTTACCAAATAATATGGTTTAAGACAACTTAGACCAATAAACGTTTTCAACGTGTTTTTTCTCTCAATTCCTAGGGCTTCCAAAAGTAATTGTCAATTTTTGCAGACATTCTAATTTTCCACTGAGTGAAGAACCAATGGCAGTTTATAATACAGTACACTTTAATTTTTTTACAGCCATCCTTCGACCGTTTGTGGCGCAAGAATCGTCAACAAGTTTCTTCTTTCTGTAAAGGAATCGCCATGAACAGAAACTATGGCTACAAATGGGGTAATCTTACTTCGTATTTTAATAAGTGGTAAAAAAAATCAAAGAGAGAAATTTGTGGGAACTGACTTTGAGTTAAAAGGCATTACTTTTACTTAAAGATAATGATCCGGCTCTTGTATGGGTGGAAAGGGTTTGTTGAAATGAGGTTTCAAGAATTCATTATTCAGTAGTTAAACAGGTATTTATTAATCGGTGGTTGGATGCGTATACTTTTATAACTTTTTGAGTAATTCTTGCAATTGCATTTTAAGAATATGAGTCATTTAAACGATGTCTGCCAGCCAGTTCAAGGAAACTTGAAGTAGGAATTCAGGTCAGCTCTTTTTCAAACACATTACTGCATGCAGTATATAGACGAGATTTTTATACTTCTGTTCAATGAAATTGAGAAAAGGGTGATAGTTTTTCCATTCTTGGAAACTTCTCTTATCAATATAGTGGGCACTAGTTTTCTTCTGTCGCACAAGGAACTACTTGTCAAAGAGCATAAGAATGGTATAAAATTGGTCTGTACACTTGCCCCCACAAGGATCCAAAGAATTATTACCGTTGTCCAAACAGGTTACTTTACTTGATAAACAAGTACAAAGTAGAACTTTCTCTAAGAGACTTTTAAGAAGTGTTGTATGTATTTGTACACACACAGCTATCGAACCACTAATGTACTGGCAAAGATGTCACGCTTAAGCTCTGAATGGAAATTTCGTGAGCATAAAACCAAAAAGTTGCAGTTTTTCCTTTTTGCTGCCACAAAGGAAATATAGAATTAAAGTATTACAAGAAACATTTTCAAATATATATTTAAGTTATAAAACACCCTTTTCGAATCTCATTTAATTCAAGGACTATTATTCGTGGGGCATGCAAATTTTCTTTAAAAGTTCAGAAATTTCTTGTTGTGTTGGCATGTGTGTTTCTGAAACAAAACTTTATGAGGCCAAAATTTGTGCAAAAGATGAGGGCGTGATCCTAACACATTTTGTCGTTGCCATGTCTAAGGATATTGTTAAGATTTATACGATCCTTAGATGTCAATGAGATACAAGCATACTCTTGAATGGATCTTCCTTTTGGGGTGTGGATGTGCTTTTCATAGCTTTTTTCATGGGTCCTTAAAGTCCTTAAAGTCCCAAGAATTACCCTGGAGGTAATTAAACAAAGGGTCAGGTTTTACAGAACGAGAAGCACTGACACAGTGCATGGAAAGAAACATTATTTGAGAGACCAAAATCAATGTTTGAGGCTAAAAGATTTTCAAGTCAAACTAAAAGACTCAACCATCTGGGAATGTACCTGCTTACACTTTTTTTCTTTATCCGTTCGAAGTAATAACCACACTGGAAATGACTCTCAGTAAATACGTGGAACATGGTTAACAAGAACTTTGCGCACTTTGTCCAGGTGGTGATGATACCTCCAGCAACCCCTGTAGTGAAATTTACAAAGGAGGTTACGCATATGAAGCTCAAGAACTCAAGCTGATGACGGACTGGCTGCTCAGCCTGAAGAAAAGTCAGACCTTCATGATCCATATGGATCTCCACAGCTACGGCCAGGACTGGTTCTATCCGTATAGCTATACTTCGAGTATTGCAACTAGTGATGACGCTGAGTTGGTAGGTATACCAGAGTATGTGGGATGGAACGACCGGACTACGTTAATGCCGTATGAACCGAGCAAGATCATGACCAACTATCTCTTGATTGGCAGACGACTCAAACTTGAAAACAAAGTTTCTCATCTCCCCTAACCACCCACCTACTGACTTCTGTGAGCTGGTGTGGAGTTTGGTAATGCCTACTTTTACCATCGAGATCTGCCACTGAGAAACGAATGAACTTGTAGCAAGCACTGAGGAAATCGAACTTTTGATAATTTCCCGGAATTTTCAATTCTAATCAAGCAGTTCCCCCTTCATAAAATAACAGATTCATTGTTTTTATGTGGTGTGACCTCATGGTGCTCAGCCTAACAACAGAACAGTCCCACTATGGTCAAATCTTCCAAGTCTCTCTT